>RJWJ010031204.1:0-20188 GCA_004363605.1 Indri indri
GGGAAGAGTGAAATTTCTTCCCCCAGTTTTAATTACAATCAGAGCATTATCTTCGGATGCTATGGAGCGAGGCTTCGCAATGTGGGGGGCTACCCTGTTAATCAGGGATAAATCTAGTATCCTATGGAGGCTTCTACCTTTCATTACATTACCTTGTTGGTCTAATTAATGGTATTACCCTCTGAACTGTGTGCAGAAGCTTAAAAGAAATTCAACACATGCAGAAAACACACTCAAGGAGGAAGGAAAGAATGCCTAATAAAAGCATTGCCTGTCACACCCTGGGTACCACGGCTAATGTCTTCCAGGATTACTACCTGGAGGTGGGGGACACCCTCCAGGTGACACAGGCTGAACTTGTGCACTTCTCTTAAAGATGGTGGCGATGTCTGTATTTTTGTTTCTGGCAAAGATTAACAATTTACCTGTGACTTTAAAAACCAGACATCACCTCATCAGAAACTAAATGTTGTTCCTGTTTGTTCAGGTGACGATTTTGGTAATGTCTGATGTGATCAGGTGGGGTAGATGGGAGAAGAATGAGGAGGTCTTTTGCTCCTGGCTCCCTAACCCACCTGAAATAATCCTATTACCGTAAAAGGCTGCACTCGACAGTGTTAATTATGGCAAAACTATAAGCTCCACTGTCAGGGTATAAACTCTTTGCAGAAAGGGACCAGGTCGTGTTCAGCCATGACTGGGCACAACACAAGGACTCAACAAATGTTTGTTGAGAAAATGAATAAACTCTCTTTACTGAGTCCTTAGCTGTCAAAGGCACACTCTGTGGGCCATGCATGGTCTGTGGAGATTTTGTTGAATCCTCAAAATTGAAAAAAAAAAAAATAATAATAATAAGAAAACTGACACCCAAAGAAGTTGAGTAAATTATCTAAGGTCATACAGGTCTTTAAATAACAGAGTCAGGATCTGAACCAGGTTTATTGGATTCCAAAGACAATGCTTCTGACATCCCCGTGATAAGATGAATGAGAATAAAGAGATTAAATACATGATGTGAGTTTCACTTGATGTAACGCTTAAAGGTGAAGCAGAGACTTGACCGGTTTTAATTACTATTTGACAAAAACATACAAAATCTTATTTTGCTAAACATAATACTGTTCACCACTATCTGTTGTGTTTTTTCCAAACTCCCATGAAGCTCTAATATTAAGCAAACCCACAATTTCCAATCGAATTTATCAATGCAGTCTCCCCCTTCCAAGATGGGTTCTCAATGGAATTGCGATCCATTGGCATTTGTTAAATGCCCATTGTGTTTCAAATAAAGTCGTAACCATGTCTGACTTCAGAGAAGCTCACAATGTAAAAGAAAACAAATCTGTGCACTTTTCTTCTAAAATTGCCCCTTCGACTTGTGCTGGGAAGGGGAGACGTTGGCTCAGCAGCTGACAGTTTGCAACAGACAAGCTAGCAGAGGCTGGTCCCTGGGTTCCCACACTTTATGCCCTATCCAAGCAGGAAGTGTAGGCTTTGTAATGTTTCTTAGGGTTTGAAACTTTCCCATGCTTGCTATTTTCTGGTCTTCTGTCTGGTTCCCCAGAGCAAAACAGAGTCAACCCCCTCAGGAGTTTTAGGAAGATGGTCCCATTCTGCAGCCAGTTTTGAAGG
This sequence comes from Indri indri, assembly GCA_004363605.1. NCBI lineage: Eukaryota > Metazoa > Chordata > Mammalia > Primates > Indriidae > Indri > Indri indri. Next base: position 1,636 of record RJWJ010031204.1, read on the forward strand.
TCAAGCTGGACAATGGCAGGTACAGAGAAGCAAAGACCGTAGCCTGGGCCCTGGGCATCAGAGCGAAGCAAAGAGCCCTTTGGGAGTCACTGTGGTCCTGAGAGGTAGCCTGGGGGCTCTGGAGACCTGCCTCTTAGAGTCCTTAGAGCTCCTTAGAGTCCACTGTCTTGCAGAACAGAGGCGGTTAAAAGGCACGGCAGAAATTAGCGGAGTCAGAGCTCTTCTTATATGAGCACGTGATTAAACACACATACTTCCTGCATTCAGAAGCAATAGAGATCTTCTTCTAAAAATGCAGCATCCATTTTTGAGAAAATAATACACTTGCAGCACAGACATCCTGAAGACCCTGGTGTGGCTCTGGTTGCTGGGGACAGTAAGCTCCCCTCTTTCCACCCTCCAGCCATTGATCAGTCCCATTAGCAGATGACAAATGACTTGGGTGGCCCTGGTCCAGTCCCAGTGGACAAGCACATAAAGGATTCAGCCACCATCTCCGACAATTGTCTTTTCACTTGGCAGCTCCCCTGGGAGGTTGAAGCGCCAGGAAAATGTCCCCCTTGGAGCTGCCCATCTGCTCTGTGGCCAGCAAGGAAGTTCCAACACAGAGAGGCTGATGTGATGGCTCCAGCTCCCAGGACAAGCAGAGATGACGAAGGCCATTTATGCCAACGTACAGGCACCTTGATGACGACGATGAGGATACTTTCATTGAAACTTAGCATGTGCAAGAGGCTCTGCTGAGAGATTCCCACACACATCATCTCTTAGGATCCTCGCAAACACCCTAAAATGTAGGCACCATTATTATTTCCATTTTAAAGATGATAAAACAGAGGCTCCATAAGATCAGGTACTTTGTTCAAGGTCACACACAGCTAAGTGGCAGGGCTGGGACTATTATTTGAAAGCCTCTTGCCTGCTGTGGGATTCCAGCCCGCTCCTGCCACCCTACACCCAGCTCAGGCAGCTTGTGGCACTTTGGACTTCCAAAATAAAAACTTACTTCCAATTCTCACAGAAGGAGAATTGCTTTGTGGATGACTTATCCCACAGTATTTTCCTGTCAGCATGGATTATCCACCTGGAATTGAGGTCCATTTCCAAGGGACCCTCTAGCAGGGTCTCTGGGGACAGAAGGACCTGAGTTCAGTTCCTTTCTTCATCACTTATATATATGCTGGGTGACACTGGGCAAGGCCCTGCTCCCATCTAAACACCAGGAATAACACGTGTTAGTCCTTCAAAGGATTGTTGAGAAGGTTTAAGAACATACAGCATCCTAAACAAAGCCACCCCTAAGTTGGTCTGTAGTCAAATATAAAAAAAATGAAAGGTGCTTAACACAATTCCTGGAACATAGTGAGCACTAAAAAAAGTCAGAGCTGGTATTATTATTTCTGCATAAGATCCCAAATCAAATTGCTACAGTCCATTTTAGCCAGAGATATTCTCTCACCTTTGAACTTCTAAAGGACATTAAAACTTGTCTTAGAAATTCCCTTTCCAACTTGCATTATATAATTTATGCATGTATATTTTCTACCCTTTAAAAAAAAAAGTCAGGTGAGAGACTATTAGGGGCCAGGCACTTTACCAAATGCCTTTGCATTCACCATCTCATTCGAACCTCAAAATGAGGTAGACTCTACTGTACTGTGCCATTTTATGGATGGAATAACTGAGGCCCAGAGAGGTTCACTAACTTGCCCAGGGCATGCAGTAAGCAAGCAGTGGAGGGAAGACTCAATTCCAGGATATCCACTTTGTTGCTACAGGTACTAGATGACACACACCCCTAGCAGGATCCAGGTCTAACCGCTTCCTGCCTCTCATACCAGGGGCTCTGTATTTTCAGAAAGAACAGGCAGAAACAAGAGGAAAGTTTCTGCAGTTACACTGCCCACAAATCTCCTTTTGGCGACATGTGCCCAAAACCTACCAGCAGGAATCCCTAACGGATTGACCAAGACCCGGGATCGTGGAAACCTGTTGCAGCTTCTCCTGCCCAGAGAACATGGGGTGAAGTGAAGATTGTGCCAATAATAACGGTGATGAGCAATACAGGAATGATCACACCCGACATTCAGTGGGTGCTTCCGATCTGCTGGGCACTCTACTGTGCCTTACGTGAGTTAACGCGTTTAATCTCCCGAACGAGTCTCAGAAGTCCGTGCTCTTACCAGCCCCACTTTACACCTGAGAAAAGTTTCACTGTGATTTTAAATAGAATTTTCACAATTTCAAACTTATCTAATTTTTCCCTTGTGCTTATAATTTAGGGAGCAGTAGATGGTATACTTACAGAAAGTAAACATACACATGTACACATAGATCTTACCATTGTATAGACGGGTAAACTGACATCTAGCAGAGTCAAGCTTATATGCATTGACCTGAGGAGCTGAGATGAGGCTAACACTGAACTTAAAGTGATTCAGTGCCCTTATTTGCAATAGCCAAAAAGTAGAGCAACCCACATGTCCAACAATGGCTGCAATGGAATATTACCCGGCCACAAAAAGGAATGAAGTAATGACACATGCTACGACATGGATGAATCTTGAAAACATCACAGTAAGCGAGAGAAGAGAGTCACAGAAGGTCACATATTGTGTGATCCTATTTATCTAAAATGTCTAGTATAGGCAAATCCATAGATACAGAAAGCAGATGAGTGGTTGCCAGGAGCTGGGGGGAGGGATAATGCGGGGAGACTGCTTAATGGGTACAGGGTTTCCATTACGGGTGATTGAAAAGTTCTGGAACTAGATGGTGGTGATGGTTGTACAACACTGTGAAAATATTTAAAACCACTGAATTGTACATTTTAAAATGATGTAAACAATACATTTTGTGTTATGTGTATTTTACAGCAATAAAAAAAAAAAGAATGACTCAATGCCTCTTTCACTGTGCATGGGGTAAAATTGGATTCCTTGTCTTGGTTCAACAGAACCTTCCAAATCTGTTCTCCACACCTGCACTCTCTGTCTCACTCACTCTCACCCCAACTCCCACTCGTTCCCCCATCAACATGGACCTTGAGCCAAGCCCAGACACCAGGTGCTTCCCTGTGTGTCTGTATCCCTGCAGCAGGCCCTGCCCAAAGACCTTCACCTAGACAAGACCTTCTTCACCTTCTTCACCTAGAGAAGACCCACTTGCCCCTCAAGACTTCAACTCAAGCAAAGCCTCCTTTGGAGTCTGTCACCACTGAGCCTCTCACCTTCACTTTAGCCTGAGCAAAGTGTCCCTTGTCAACACTTTTACAGACTTTGTACATGCTAGTACCATACTACTCATTACAGTGTATTGTAATTATATGCTTTCAGGTAAGAGAGTAGCATGTGCTGGTTAAAAATATAGGCTTTGGGGTCAGTGGATCAGAGTTCAAATGTCAACTCTACCCACTGTGTAGCCATGGACAAAAGACTTCACCACTTTGTGCCTCAGCTGCCTCACCTTTCAAAATTGGGCTAATAATAAAACTCGATGTGAAGATTAAACACGAAAATACACATACACCTTTTAGAACAGTGCCTTGTCTCTCCCAAGCACTTCGTAAATGTTAGCATCATGTATTACCCTCATCCTTGCCATCATCCTCCCGCTGCCTCAGGAGCTCCATGAGCCCAGCACAGGGCCTGCCTTAGGTGCCCTTAGGTGCCACCTTTCGAGGTGCCCACGAAATATATCTGGAATGAAGTTATGATCCATCTACACCACTCTCCTCACTTTACTGATGGGAAGCTGGAGACTCAAAAGGAAAAGTGATTAGTCCAAAGTCGTGTAACCAGGGAGAAGACAGTCTAGAGCTTGCTTTGTCCTTCTCACGTCGAATCCTCCCTCTTGCCCCTAGAACACATCAGGCCCACATCCCAGTGTGTTTCCAGGGACATGGGACACATCTTACAAACCAGATGATGCTGCCCAGACAAAACTGAACAGCAAGGGTGAAGCAAGCGCTGGACTCCGCTGCCACCTCTCAGCACTCAAGGCCTTTCCTTGCTTAACAATGAGAGCTTGAAATATCAGCAGGAGAGCTATAAATAATCCAGAAAAAAAGAATCCAGAAATTAACTGAGGGTCTGTCAGCAAGGCAGTGGGGCTCTCTCTCCCAGGGAGGATGATGCATGAGCTGTCGGAGATAAGACTTTGGTTGGGCATATTTAAGGTGAGCGTAGATAGCAGTGGGCACTCAGGGAGTCCCTTCTGCCACTGCCGAATGGGAAACCCCATAGATCAAACCACAGAATAAATGAGGACATTAAGCCTTCACACACTCTGGGGTTTTTATTTGAAAAACTAAGATTCTAACTTTAACTAACTCCTTTTCAAATGATTCTGCTGTCACTCCCAAGAGAAGTCACTCTTCAGCAAGGGAGGTCTTCCATGGGACACCTTGGGCAGCAGCTCAACACTCACAGCTGATATATATTGAACCCTTAGCATATATGTGCCGCGCACTTAGCACAGAGATTCACGTATATTAACTCAATTAATCTTTATAAACACCCCATAAAGTATGAACTACAGGTATACCTCATTTTATTGTACTTTGCAGATATTGAGTTTCTTGTAAATTGAAGGTTTGTGGGAACCCTGTGTCAAGCAAGTCATTGGTGCCATTTTCCCAATACCATGTGTTCACTTTGTGTCTCTGTGTCAGCATTTTTTAGCAATAAAGCATTTTTTAATTAAGGTATGTACTTTTTTTCAGACATGATGCCACTGCACACTTAATAGACTACACTATAGCATAAACATAACTTTTACATGCACTAGAGAACCAAAACTTTGTGTGACTCACTTTACTGTGATACTTGCTTTATTGCAATGGTCTGGAACAGAGCACACGGTATCTCCAAGGTATGCCCTGTATCATATAACAGCCTCATGACACAGATAAGAAGACATCTCTTATGGTACCCAACAAGATGGCCTGCTAGGAGGTGGTGAAGTTGGTGGTTAAACCCGGGTATCTGAGTCCAGTCAGCAGTGGAGTCACATAACCAAGTTGTCTTACAGGACCCTTGAGAGACTAAATAGAAACAAAGAAGGAATTGGCCCATGACACCCTCTGAATGACCGAAGGTATGGCCCGTTTTATCCCCTGGACTTGTACGGGGCAGCACAGACAGCCCTTTAGGAGCTGGCTGAAGAGTTAATAGAGATTTGATGGACACCCACCACTGTATTACAAATGGTCGGGAGAAGAGTAAATGCAAATGAGGCCACGAGGGCAGAAAACCAGCCTTCCCCAGTGTATCCTGCCTGCATTGAAATGCCCTGGTTCTATCTCTGAGCTTCATATTTCATGCAAAAGGCAACCCTGAGATCGCAGCTCCAAGAAACCCCAGGGAGGACAATCAGGATGACAAATGGAACCCTCCCTCTTGTATCTCAGAAATGCCATGCAGTATGGGTGATGGGCTGAGATGCCTAAACAAGCCGGGGAGTGAGCTTTGCTGAGGCTGATTTATTGGCAGAGAGGCCCAGCCTTCACCTTTATTTACACTGCTCGGAGCACATAAACTCCAAGAAAATTTAGTGTTTTAATTTGGGCATCTGGCTTGTGCTTTTTTTCTTTTTTCGTTTCCTAAATCGCCCTCTTCTTTGCTCCCTAGAAAGCCAGACCAAACCATAAACCCCACACCGGAGGGCTCTGCTCCCAGCGTGCCTGTTTCAGAATGCAAGTTCCTTGAGGGCACAGAAAGGATGTGTTGAGGACACATGAAGTTTCTGCACAGATCTGTGCATGATTGGGGACACTGCACGGGGAAGCCTGGACGTCGGGAGGCGTGAACTGGACCGGGAGGCCAGAGGTCGCCGTTCTAACCCCGGGCTCTGCTACAAAGTGCTGTGCAGCGTCGCTCAGCGCGCTTTTGCGTTCTGATCTTAGTTTCTCCAACTACAAAGTAAAGACTGGATGAGACCGTCTTCAGGGTCCCTTCCTGTCTAGTACAGACACTGTGTGATTCCATAGCCCGCACGAGCACTTTCCCTGGTGCGACCATCTTTCCTCCACCTCGGTTTCCGAGTCCCTCCCCTGCGCATGTTTCTGGCAGAGTTCCCAGGCTTACGCCAACTCCGCCCCAGCCAGGTAAGACAATACTCCCCAAAGGGAGCTACCTGTCTACTTTAAGAAATTCTTTACGGTGGAACTGATTGGGTGATAACGTGAATGGTCAGAAATGGGAGGGACTTCAGAGAGGTCCTACCCAATGTGCTCATTTCCACGGACCTGGTGTCCCAGCTCCTAAGCCACTGTCCACAATGCCTCTCAAAAGCCGTGGGGGTGGGGGGAATGCCACGTGCCATACCTTGGGCATTCGGTTGGCATCACGAGCCTCTGTGGAAGCTCTGGTTTTAGTCACTTTGTTGTAGAGTCGGGGCTAGGATCCAGGTCCCTGGACCCCACAAGGGGCCTCCCCCTGCCGCTCTTCCCTCCTCTGGCTTCCAGCAGGTAGCGAGCACCTTCTTTGTCCGGGTATCCCTAGCGCCCATCACTGTGCTCTGTCAATCAGATCTGCTTCATGAATGTTGACTGAACAAATAAAAAAAAAAAAAATGAACTCGGTCTCCTTCCTCAGTGCCTGCGAGGATGCTGGACACTTAGGAACATTTATTAACAACATTTATGGGGCACCTGGCAAGTGCCGAGTACCATTCTCTGCACATCGCACACACTCTAGATTAATCCTACAACAGCCCTAGGAGGTAAGGACTACAGGATTGAGGAAACTGAGGCCTATCTTAGGAAAGCAACTTGCCCGCCTCACCCAGCTAAGAAGTGTTAAGAGATAGGCTATGCACCCAGCAGAGGACTCCAGAAATTTCTGTACTACGCTATAAATGTTGAACTTCCCTGTGTCAGCATCTTAGTTTGTTCAAACAAATCATTAGAGCAAAAGCCAGTGAAGCCCTTTCCTGGCAATTACTGTCTCTCAACATTTCTCCGGTTTGTACCCAAATGATGACATCCTGTGGCTGCTAAACTTTTCATTTTCTTTGATGGCCAATCTTGAATGCAAAACACAATGAAGGGAAGATTCCTCCCAACCAGATCACATTTGGTTTCATGAATGTGTTTTTTTCCCAAACACCTAAACCCGGTGCAGAAGGTGCTTTACCAACATGCCTGGCAGATGGTCACTCAGGCTGGGTCCAGCTCATGCTGACCCTGTCCTGCTGGACAGCTCTCAACCTTAGCAAGGTTTGCCTCCTGTGAGTGGAAACCTGCCTCTCTCTAATGTTCACTCCCAAGTCCCGAGTAGCCCTCCGGCCAAAGATCAGCCACACACAAAAGAAGAGAAATAAAAACCCTTTTCTGGGCTCTTCCAGGTGATTTTAATTGCAGGTAATAAACCATTGTTAAAAGGAAGGTTTATTATAAGAAAGTGGTTTATTATAAGACAGCTTAGCGTGTTTGCAGTGGAATCGTGAAATGGTTTTGTAAATGCCATCTTCTCTAATAAATCTGAATGCTGCTGGAGAGATTAGGCCATTATCCAGCACTGGCATAAATGAGAAAATGATATGATGGATCACATGCTTGAGGGGTTTTAGGACATAGCTGGAGATGGGGCAGGACGACACTAGTTAGTGATGGCAGTTGGCCAACTGAATCACACTGCCCGAGATCTAGTTTGGGGCCAGTTATGCTATTCTGACTATAACTGGTATTTTCTGGTATTCATGCCAGGAAGGCACTCTGCAGACATTTTTGCAGAGTTTTCTTAAAGCCATCTGTAACCCAAGTTACAGATTAATCTGATGTGGCACAGAGAGGCAGAGTTGAGTATGAGGAACAGGGGAATCGCTTAAAATCAGAAAACTCAAAGTCCCAGGGCAGTAGCCACAGTTTTCCAGGGCACTTAGCAAGCACCTAACTGCGCCTGGTGTTATTGAGCACCGCACGGAACAGGGCTGAACATGCATGTCCATGCAGTAGCAGCAGCTCCCAATCCGTGGGCCAAAGAGACTCTGGATGGCCTGAGAGAGTGACAAGAAGTCCAAAACCCACATGTCTCCAACATGCTGCCCATGGACAGCACGAATCATTTTTCTTGCATGTATGTACCATTATTTTTCAAATATATGCAGAAAGAGCATCCATTTGACAATGCTACTGAATTCATTGTAATCTTTTGCATTTATGTATTTTCTCGAACAGATAGAGAAAATATCACTACTAATACGTAGTAGCCACAATTCATTTTCTCTCTCCCCTTCATTAAAAACTGGGAATCACTGTTCCAGTGGGAATATGGACGGCAGAAACATTAAATCCAGATATAAACTGATGGTATGGAACGGCCATCTTTGTTAAAGTTTAAAACATTGAAAACCGGCCCCTGGCTAATGTTGAAAGTGTGCGCATGCTCCCTAGGGAAGTGGTCGTTTTGTTGGTGGGAGTTTGCAGAACGTTATCTGTTTCCTCTGAGTACAACCTACTGCCTCAGCCTGCCAGGCTTTAGTTGAGCTTTTTAGTCCTTAACACTCCCTGTAGGTTCAAGCTGAAGAAATCTGGATGAATTCTTATATGAACCATTTATGATTCTGACCAAAACCTCAAATACAAGTCTAGGGTACACGTATGTCACCAGGCCCAGGACACACACTCAACTGGACACCTTGGTAAATTCAGCTCCTCCTAGGAGCAAGCCCTCTAAACAACACTAGTGTCAGGAGAAAGACCTGGGTTCTGGAACAAAAAGGCCCACTCTTGACTTTGAGATATAGATATTGCCTGGGGAAATAAAGTGGTTTTCATTCAAAGGGAAGAAAATTCATAGTTCAATAATGCAATGCACTACCAATAACAAAGGGTTCCATCTAATGAATTCCAAAGTCTGCCAAACCTTTTGCCAGGCATACTGTATGTTATTCTATTAAGCCAGTAGTTCCCAATCAGGGGTGCTTTTGTCCCCACGGGGACATTTGGCAATATCTGAAGACTTCTGGTTGTCACATTATGGGGGTGTTACTGGCATCTAGTGGGTAGAGACCATGGGGGCTGCTACATGTCCTACGACACACAGGACAGCTTCCCACAACAGAGAATTCTCTGTCCCAGACTGTCAACAGCACGAAGGTTGAAAAACCCTGCATGCAACCATCCCAATTACCCTGTGATGGAGGTGTCATTAGCCTTGTGGTACAGACGAGGAAACTGAGACCTGGAAGGTCCCACAAAGCCTAAGGTGTATCACCAGGATCTGAATCGGGTCTTTCTCACTCCCTGAAATCCATACATATCTGGTACATTACCTCGAAGATAGAAGTGATCGCCTCGATTCATAACAAGGAAACTGAGGAGCAGATGCGAAGCGTCTCGCCCTGTATCTCACCAGGACTGACGACTCTTTGTCCTGTCTCAGCTCCTTGGAAGTCAGTGATGAAGACTGAACACAAGTGACTCACCTCAAACCACTGAGCTGCCAACAAATGTCTCTTTCTCTTGTCCTTTAGCCACTACACCCCCAGGAATTAACTCCTCGTTTGTTCAGTAGTTTCATTGCTCACATTTAATTCACTAGCATACTCATTCAATCACCATTTATTAAGCTCCTCCTGTATGCCAAACTGGGTCGGAAGGAAAATGAAAGAAAACTACAAGTTCAGGGGTCGGCAAATGATAGCCCCAGGGCCACCCATTTTTGTCAATAAAGTTTTATTGGAACATAACCATGCCCATTCATTTACCTATTGTCTTTGGCTGCTTTTGTATTACAACTGCAGATCTGAGGAGTTGCAACAGATACCCTATGGACCCAAAGCCTAAAATATTTATTATTTGGCCCTTCATTTAAAAAGTTTGCCAACTCCCACACTAGCTCCACCATTTAAGCCACAAAGAGGAAGCACTGGAGTGAACTAATCAAGAAGCACTTTCATCTGCACAAGTAACTACAATATTCATTAGCAGTGGGAAAACCTTAAACATTTGATGCTAATACAAACCTAAAACTCAAAAGCACTAAAACATTTTGATCCTTAAAAAAAACACTTTCTATTTTTCTAAAACCCATTATAAATAGATCTCCAAACAAAGTTCCAATGTCTATTATTTCTATTTTGCCATCAGAGGTTGAAAAAGCCCAGAAGCGAATGTTCCCTGAACTAAAACAGAGATCAGACTCCCAGCCATTGTGTTAGCTGCTTTGGAGCCAGTTGATCATGGCTGGTCACCTGCTACACTGCAGAGACCACTGGGTTGCTACCTCCCTTCCATTCCTCTAAGTTGCACACCAAAGTGTCCCATTCTCATCTCCCTGAGTTTCCTGCCACACTCTTGGCCTTTGATCTATGGGTGAAATTCCATTGACCTGAGTCCAAGATCTGGGCACAAATCCGGAGTCACGGGAGGTCCACCTGCTGTCCAGGCAGTCACAGCCACAGCAGAAGTGAGAACATGCATCTAAACAACCAACCGGTGAGGTGGAGAATTCAAACCAACATGTTTTGGTTGCATATTTAATCCAAAGACCCTAATAAAAGAGCCTTTAAAGGTGTAATGGGATCTCCCTGAAGGGATAGTGAAAAGAGAGAAAAATTAGACGGATTTATTGTGATAGCCAAATCCTGCCCCCAACACTCAGGGAATACACATATCCACAGGTCTCCACACAAATGTGCTTCTCATATCCAAAAATCCTAAATTATGGTGGCATGCAGTGCAAAAATTCTCTACAGGGGAGTCAGCCCCAGATCTAGGGTCACTGACATAAACAGGAAGTTCTCAGCGCAGCCCTAACCTTGTTTACAACTGGGGAGTTGCCTAATATGGAATCTAGAAGAGGAGAAACTCTAAGCTCAGGCATTAGGAAGGTCATGGAAAGAGAAGTTAATGATTGCATACCCCTCTGATATGGTGAAAGAATCTAGTGTGAAAAATGGGATTCAATCTGTGGGCGCGGACTCCACCTTCACCATGGGCTTCTCACTGGACACGGAGGCTTGGCCTATGAGGGCACGGTCTTGAGGCGATGGGGTCTCCACCTGGGCCTTACAAAACACGGTGGCCCATGCCCAAGAGGGAGTGGTCAAGGCAAGGTTGGATCTCACCCAGCCATGAGCTATGGGGCAGTCCTCTTCCTCCTGTGTGGCTGAGCCTGATCTTACAGTGGGAGGAAGCGGGAGAATTTGGTTCGATAACCAGATCAACAATCTTAGATAAATCAGCTTAAACAGCCGGGCCTCAGTTTTCTTAGTTGAGAAACAGATGGCTATGTCCACCTCAATTCAATTACACGGGTGGTTGACAGAGCCCACGGGGCTCATGCCCTTGAAGTCTTTGCACAGTGCAAAGAGCTGGCTTGGAGGAGAGACTAGAGCACTTCCCTGGAGCCCTCCTGAGTGTAAAGGACAGAAGAGTGGATAAATGCAGCAGAATACTGCACCAAGGGTGCCAGGCACCAGCCTTGTGACCTGAGGGCGCTACAGCAAGCCTTTGCCATAGAGGCGACATGACAACACTGAAAGGGTTGGGGGTGGTTTTGAGTTGACCCATGGTAGCACCAATCCATGTGTTGACCAGCCCAGCTTTTTGCTGTTGTTGTTGTAGTTGCTGATGAGAGTGACCCACACTGCAGAAGCTGACAACAGAATCATGAGCCTTCTCCATAGGACTTCCATCAGACTTACACATGCCTCCCTCCTCCCGCAGGGCTGCCTGGTACCATGTCAAGTTTCCAACAGGACATCTGAGCACGTCTTCCCACTAACAGGCTGGCCCAAAGTCCTCACGAAATGGCAGCCAGGCCTTGCCTTTCTGTTAACTCCCAACTCTAAAGGTGTGCTGAACAGTCGCGTTGATTCTTGCCTCACATAGTAAACCTTGTAGGAACGGGAGAAGCAATCCACTTGATGAACACGTTAATTAAGATAATCAATACACATATGATGCCAGGTCATTTCTTCCCAGGCTTCATTCATCATGGTCTGTGGGTACACAGCTGCACTCTCCAGGGTCAGTATCAAATTTCTTAATCTCGAACTTTGCCACCAGCAAGAAATGTTGAGCAGCACATTCTTGCCAATTTCAAATGACGAGAATGGGGGAGAAAAAAAGATGGCGTAAGTCCCACGGTGTTCCAGGCTGTACTTACTGAATTAAAGCAAATATACCGTGTTCAATGTTTTAAAAAAGTTCAACTTAATCAAAGAAAATGGATGAACTCATTTGTTGCAGCTGACAAGAAGGCCTGGACTTGGCTAGGAAGATGATACAAGGGGCGAGCTTATTTTAAAAGACGCAGGTATGTCTGCCCTGAAATTCACATCCTTTCTTATTCTCTTTGAAGACAGAGGGAGAAAAGTTATTATTCGAGATCTAGACCCTGTAGTATCCACGCCTTCCTTCTCCTTAAGACATGCTCTGTCTCTGGGAGAGAAGGTCCCAGCTGGCAGCTGTTCCCTGCATTGTTCCAATCCCAAACTATCCAAAAAGTTGTACTTTTTAATAAGCTACCATGGCCAGTTTTAACCTTTAGTGGTGAAATTAATGTATTTTCCAGCATGCTTTTATTACATATCACCACTGCCGTGCACATCTGCGCAGATTCCGGTATTTGTCGCTTCATTGTCTATTTTCCCATTACACCCGTCTAGACCTTTATTAGAAAATGTAATTATGTTTCCATGTCAGTCACACCTACTGGGCTGTGAGCTCCCAGATAACTCAGTCCATATCTTATTAAATCTGTGGTCCCTGTACCTTTGTGCCCAATCTCTCCAGATAGATGGAGACAGAGAGAAGAAAGGAAGAAAAGAAGAGGAAGAGAAGGCGTTTTAAGCAAAAAGGCGAAACTGTCCTATGGGCATGTCTTTGGGCTGCGTGGCTGTGACATCCAGATATTCTTGTCGTAGTGAAGCGGGTGGGCTCCAGGGTCAGCTGAACCTGTGTTCTAATCCCCTATTCTTCTGTCCACCAGTTGACCACTTTCTAGAGCTTGGAAAAGCTGCGTAACCTTTCTAAGCCTCAATTTCATCATCTGTAGAATGGAGGTTCTAACAGTACCTAACTCACTGCGATACAAAGGTAAGTTGAGAAAATGCCTCATACGTTGCTGGCTCTTGGATGATCACAAAAGCCTCTCTGGCTTCCCAGTTCTGATCCTGGAACATCTCTTTTTCTAATGAGTCAACCCCTGACTAAGCTCTGGGGTCTACTGTTCCCTTTCCTGGAAAGGAAAGAAGGTCTCTCTGCAACTCTCTTTAGCTGAAGCCCAGCAGCGAGGCAGCGAGCGGGAGAGTCTCGTTCTCACCTGTGAACATGGCTCAGCACTAAGTTGCCCTCTTTCCTCTGGCCAGACACGAGTCCCTCCTGGCTACAGAGCCTCCAGCAGTGCCAGAGCATATTTTATACAGCAGAGCTCTGAGGATTGATGACGAGTGACCCAGTGTCCGACATGCAGACCCTAATTATAATGGCCACAACAGCAGCATTGGAACAATAATGGTTTCTTGGGCAATAATGGGAAAAGCGATGCCAAGCTCTATAGCGCACTGGTGGAGACAGCAGGCAGTCTCTGGAGTCACGTCTGCCTGTGTTCGTATCCTGGCTCTGCCACTTACGAGCTTGGTGGCCCTGAGTAGCCAAGTCCTGTAAACTTGCTGTTCCTCAATTTTCTCATCTGTAAAATGACCAACATAGTACTTACCTCATAAGGTGGTTTAAAGGATTAATTGAGGTATTAAGGATAAAGGATTTGGAACAGTGCTTGATATATGGTATGTAAGCACTCAATTAAACTCATCTATCATTAAATCAATGATCCTTGTGTGTAACGTGATAAGTAGACCAAATTTCACAAACCCTGTAATTTAGTATCCAGCCAGCCATCCATCCTACAAGTATTTATTGAGCTTTTATTATGTGCCAGGCGCCCTTCTAGGTGCTGGTGATGCAGGCAGAAATAGACAAACCTGACTGACCTCACGGAGCTGTCATTCTAGAAAAAAGGACTCACAACTGAGGTCTCCCTTAATGCCATGGCATAAAAAGCAGTTCAAAACTAGGGGCAATTTTGGCCTCCAGGGGACATTTTGGCAACTGCTGGAGACATTTTTGGTTGTCACACTCGGGTGTGGAGGGTTTTACTGTTATCTAGTGGGTAGAGGCCAGGAATGCTGCTAAACATTCTGCAACGCACAGGACAAAGATTTATCCTGCCCCAAATATCAACAGTAGGCTGAGAAACTCTCCTCATAGGGTTTCTGTATGAGGTTAGGACGCCCTTTGTTGGGCATGGTCTTGGGCCACTGGAGCTACTGAGGCCACAGACAGAGAGAATCCAGGAAAAGAAGAGGATGTGGGTTGGATGGAGAAGACCGGACTGCGAGATTCTAGCTTTGCCTGAAACCATCCTCCCTGAGAGAGCAGAAGCACGTGAAGTCCAAGAAATCAGAAACCAAAGTCTACAATCAAAATGGTCCTTTTCATTGGTGACGAGTGGCCCATGGGCTGCCAATCTTGCAAGCAGGATTCTTTCCCCTCCACATCAGTTGAGCCTGTGCCTAAGTGAGAGGGATGGCTGCTCCCGACTCCCAATCCTCAGATTTTACCATAAGGACCCAGAAACGACCACCAGTCCGGGAAAACATTAATCAGGACTAGAGACAAGCCTATAGCTCCCTCGGCCTTCCCATGGAACACAGCAAATGTGTTTCCGCCTTAGGAGACAAGACAGTGAAGCACGCACAGGTTTAAACCACAGGGGGACCTGGCGGGTCTGAATTCCCGGCTCGGTCATGTGGCAGCTGAGTGACTCTGGGCACTGAAGCGAAATGAGTAAAAGCACGGACTCCGGAGCTGGAGCTTGGTCACTTCATGGCTGTGTCCCTTTTGGCAAGTAATGTATCATCTCTGTGCCTCTGTTTTCTCATATGTAAAATGGGCACAAGAAGGGTACCTGCCTAATAAGTCATGATGAGGGGTAAATGCACTGATGAAACATATTAATACAGAAAAGCACTTAGAACACTATCTGGCTCTGAGTAAACGCTATGCCAAAGTTTGCTATTACCATTCTTACTATGTCACTGCAGACAAGTGACTCAGCCTCTCTGAGAATTAGTTTCCTCTTCTGAAAAAAGGACATAATAGTTGGGTTCAGGATTCAATAATGTATGTTAGGCACTTACCACAATACTTAGTATGTTTTAGGTACTTACTATTATTTATTAAAAAGTTTGACAAAAGCATTGAAACTAATTCTTGTTACTGCTGCATTAAACTATTCACCTTGACCAAAAAAAAAAAAGAAACTACATGTTTCAAGATGGTCCCAGAATAGCCAGCATCTTGTGGTGTACCCCAGAAGTGAGCTCTGAGAACCATAACGCAGTGCCCAAAGGTGGGTGGAGACTATTAGCTCTGGACCCACCTCCTTTAAAAGGGTGCTCTGCTCTTATGGATTCTTATTAGTTCAATCTGCAGAGCTGAGACGACGCTGGGAATGGAGGGCCTCTGCATCCTCACAAAGGTGCTGCGGCTCTTGCTCTGGTGGCAGAGGAGAGAGAGGGGGAGACCTGGGCTCCCTGACTTCTCTCCCTCCCTGCACACTGCAGCAGGGAGCAGAGGCTTTGGGGTTCTTTGCTTGCAGAACTGCCCATCGAAAGCTCCATCCGAGCACCCGTGCTAAGATCTCATTTCATCAGAGGGTGAAGGGGGGAGGGGACTTTCAGAAGCCTGACCCAAAGGTCTTGCACGGCCCGGTCAACAAAGACACCAGAATAAATTTAGAACCAATGATTTCCCACCACACAGAAGCCACCTGCTTAAACAGTTGCTCTTGCCAAACTCATTAAAACTATGCTCAGTTTCTTTCATGTTTCTAGCAGCTCAGGATTCCAAGGGGGAAGCAGGCATGCCCACAGAGCACAACCTGGCCTCCCCGACTTAGATCTGAGGTTGCATCAAACAAGCAAGAATGTTCTGGTCTCATCCAACTACATGGGGTGGAAGAACGCACTCCTTTCCCTGGTCTTCTTACAGCTCCTCCGCAGTGGAGATGGGCCTGGCAGGGGGCTGGAAGATGGCAGCAGCGGCCAGCAGGACTCTCAGCTGCACGGAATTGTCAGGTACGATCTGCCCCAGTGGACGGCCACTCTGTTGGGTTCAGGAAAGTTGTCTTTTCCTAAATGATTCTGCCTGAACTCACTTTCCTGCATTTCAGAGCACCAAGACGCTGTGATGACTGCTGGTGGTGACACCTCTGTTATCTCATGTGTTACTCTCCCTAATATCCAACCCAAACGGTAAGAACCAATTTCCATTTGCAAGATCATTTAAAAACCCATTCCCTGGGCTCAGCAGGCAGAATGAATTCCATTCTTGCCTGATGTATGGCAGGGGGTGAGAAGCCAAGCAGGAATGTTCATGCATACCAGTTCTGGGAAAGGTCTGAAAAGAACAGAGGAATTCATGTGGATTTCACTCTCCTTAGCTATAAAACCCAGGAATGAGGATATGGGTACATACACACAGAAGTGAAATATGCAATGAATATGGTCAAAATGCCAAGCTTGACCCGGGCCCCATACAGCTTGCACGGTGAGCCGGCAGAGTTCCAACGAGCTCTTGCCACCTGCCAAGCCCATCTGCTACAAACTCACTGGCAGCCAGGAAGTCACAAATTATAACCCTACAGGATTCCTAAAAAGTGCCAACAGTCTTGGGGAGTAAGGGGTAAAGGAATGGGGAGAGCCTACCTACTTTGCCTTACCCGGGAAGATACATGAAAAGGTTCCTATTATAAAAATCAGGTCTGCTAAGACTTCCGGGGTACATCAAAGAAGTTTTGGGAAACCACAGAAAATCATGCAACAAACACTGGAAGCATGAAATTACCTAAACCAGAAACTTGACTTAAGGGGTCCTTTGAAGGCACTTTCCAAAGGAAATGGAAAGATAGCAAATAATTGCCAGTCCATAAGTAATTTCAACCACACTGTACTGATCTGTAAGTAATCTCTTGGTGACCATGCATGATAATTTTCAGGAAGATATTTGGAGCCCCATCTCATGACAGCCTACCAGATCAGGAAAAGACACCCTATCTCAGCCCACTGATATGGCTGGAAAACCAAGGCATAGGCTACATGATGAGTTCTGTAACTCAGCAGCAAACTAACAGAGGACTCCAGGGATTACACTACATTTTGTTCCACCCTCTCTGCCATTTGAAAATTCTCTTTCTCAAAAAAGATAAAAGTCTACTTAGGAAAACAAGAGCAGAGGCAGAATGAATTGGGAAGGGGATGCCAAAAGACAGAACTTATTTCGCAAAGCAACAGTGTCTAGCGTCTCCCAGACTACTCACACATTCAATTCACTCCAAAGGTAATTTATACTTCACCAAAGAGTTTCCACTGTTGTCGAATGGTAGATAAGAGCTGTCACACCTTAAGTAACAGCCTGTTTTAACGCCTGGGGAGAAAAGTACAACTTGCATGTATTTATGGAAATTTACAAAGGTGTAGGAAGATGACCCTTTCCCCCATCCCATTTTAACCAATGCAGTGGGCAAGAAGCCCTCAACACCAAAGCAAGATGCTATCAACACTTTAACATGCATAGGGGAAGAAATATAATTATTTCCTTTACAAAAACAACAACAAACTAAAGGCAGTAGGCACACATCCCACTGGGCATAAGTATTTTATGTTATGTACAGTTAATACCTATTGGAATTGGATACAATGATGCTTAATTGTTTTATTCTAATGCATAGCAAAGCAAGCAATTGAATCTAATATTAGTCATTCATCAGATAAAACATTTTCAGAGAAACAAACTGCTATATTTTCCCCTCAAAGAACAGCGAGCATTTAAAACACATTTTCCCAGAGATGTTACGCTGAGGAAAACAGCTTAGAAATGTTACTTTAAACAAATCCCTTCTCTGGCTACCAACAACAAGACGAATTGGAACAAATCCTTGGCCCTGTTCTTTCTAAGCCTCCCCCTGTCCACCTGTCAAAGGCTGTTGTGACCCCAGCAACCCAAGAGGCAGCCTCTGGAGCTGTGAAATGTGCCACCCTGCACGGATGCCCTCTGCACTGTATGCCAGCATCCTCATTAGGGATTATCCAACTCACTTGCAGCAGGGAGAGACAAGATGGGCTTGCTGCCAAGTGTTCCTTCAACACAGATTCCGCAAGAAGATCCTGCGAGGTGCTGAAAGCCCAGATTTTCAGTTCACTTTCTAGACTCTGTTACATAGCAACCATGCCAGCTCGCAGAGCGTACTAACCAAGTTAATATTTTGTTTAAATGACACACTGCATTAACCCTCTTGGAAAACTCAAGTTTTCTTCATCAAAAGGTGATACCAACCTACCTACTGCCAGTTGCCATCCCTGCAGCGAAAGATCCAATGATGGATTGATGAGCTTGCTTACTTAAATTAAAAAAAAAAATTAAAACAAAAATATTTGAAAGTGGAGCTAACAATCTCTAGGCAGAGGGAGCAAAAGGTGACACTTTCCCACAACCATTTGTGCCAATATTATTAAAGGTATATTAGCATGCATTTAATAT
>RJWJ010031205.1:0-19368 GCA_004363605.1 Indri indri
AAAAAAAAAAAAAAAAAAAAAAAAAAAAGTCCCAAAACAATAAATGTTGGTGTGGATGTGGAGAGATAGGAACACTCATACACTGCTGATGGGACTGCAAACTAGTACAACTTCTGTGGAAAGTAATATGGTGATATCTAAAAGAGCTACAAGTAGAACTCCCATTTGATCCAGCAATCCCATTACTGGGCATCTACGCACAGGAACAAAAGACATTCTATAAAAAAGACATCTGTATTAGAATGTTTACAGTAGCTCGATTCGCAATTGCAAAGATGTGGAAACAACCCAAGTGCTCATCAATACATAAGTGGATTAATAAAATGTGGTATATGTATACCATGGAGTTCTACTCAGCCACAAAAAACAATGGTGATCTAACACCTCTTGTATTATCCTGGATAGAGCTGGAGCCCATTCTACTAAGTGAAGTATCATAAGAATGGAAAAACAAGCACCACATGTACTCACCATCAAATTGGTATTAACTGATCAATACTTAAGTGTACATACAGTAATAACATTCATCGGGCGTTGGGCAGATGGGAGGGGGGAGAAGGGGATGGGTATATGTACACACCTAATGGGTGTGGTGTGCACCATCTGGGGGATGGACACACTTGAAGCTCTGATTCAGGTGGGGCAAAAGCAATATATGTAATCTAATCATTTGTACCCCCTAATATGCTGAAATAAAAAAAATTAAAAGAAAACTGATATAGAAAAAAAGTTATTTTAATTGAAAATTAAATTATTTGTAATTTAAAAAGGAATTCTGATAAATTTTCTGGAAAAATGGGAGTATCACTCTAAATATTCAAAGGACCAAAACTGAGTGTTAAGAAAACAGTAGCAGGAAAAGAAAAAAATGCATTCACACATAAAGGCATACAAACGGGTATTTATAAGCACATATATTTTTAGGAATGATAATGGTGTGTGTGTATGTGTGTATATATATTAAATATTTAGAATTGTTTGATCAGTAAGAAATTTGTAGCTTATATGAACTTTGTTTACAAATATTATAAAAGTAATCACAAATAAAATGTCAAAAATCCTATTATAAATTATTATAAGAAAATTGATGCTAGAAAAAGTTCTTCTGTATGTGTATTTTAACCTATTATAATTACATATAATTATGCTGTCGCATGACTCATGGTTAAACAAAATATACATGAATTACGTACATTCATAAAATATTCATAATGAATTATATTATAAAGCCAAGAATACAAAGTTCATATTGCATTGTCAAACAAACTTAGGAGTTTTTTTTCTTTGTTAAAGACCATGTACATGTTTGTTTTCATTGTATTTGTGGGACAGATATCCCCTTCTTTTTCTGGCAAATGAAATTTTTATTTAAATCATCTATAATAAGTAAAAGAACACATGAAATATATATGTAGTTTATATTAGTTAATGAATATATTTTTGTAAGATCAATTGTAGTCAAATATGTGAATAATGGTATTAATAAACTTACATAAGTAATGTTTATTTTTATCTGCTTTAGGGCATATTCAATCTTTAAGTGGACAGATACAGATTATGTAATAAAACAGCATGTTTACAGGCAAAATATTGGTGTTTTTGGAAAACCCAAATATTAGTTACTTTTTCATTTTGACATAATTTTTTATAATTAGATAACATTTAATCTGAATAAATTAATAAGTGAGAGATTGTGTATTAAAATATGAAAAATTAATAACATTATGGTTAAGATTTTAGTTCCATATAATAAATATATATGTTAAACCAATTTTGATGTTTCTTATAGGTCCAAATTGGAAGAAATGTAAAAAGACATTTACTTATTTGTTAATTTATTTTATGGTTGAATACTCTTTAATTATGAATCAAAAGGTTATAAGTGCTTACATGCCTAGATTACATTTGAATTAAATTCCTCCAATGTCAAAGTGGATGCTTTTAAATAACCATTTGATAAGGAAACTTGTTTTATACATATTTTGGTTAGAACATTTTGTAAGCAGCATATTATTTATTTCTGTTCCTGGAAATTTTAAATTGAAATACATGAGAATTAATTTTAAAAATATGAATGCAAATTATTATTAAAGATTCTGTGTTTTTTGAGAAAGCAGTCATTTACTAAGTGAAACTTTGCATCTGAGAAACTTAGCTGATTTAATTAACAGTTGATAAAACAATTAAATAAAAGGTCATCTGCCTTATTTCTGAACAAATGCTGCCATCTCTGTTAGTCTATTAGTTGGTGGAATAATTTGGTTTATAAATATTTCTGCTCATGCTGAAAATCAGTAACTCTTATAATGGAATGCTCTCGTTGAACCTGATGTACACAAAATGTAACACCTAGTGCTATGGATGCACTTTAAACTGATATGTTGTCACTTCAAATTACTTTGCATTGGCATCTGTGGTTATTTAGAATTACAAGTTAATTTGGATGACTTCCAGAACAAATAAACAAGTGCAAAACTGTCTCAATGCATTTATCGTGCTTGAATGATTGAAGGGCTTTGTATGTGTGTGGCTTTAATGTTCCAGAATAATTATATTTAACAGCAGGAGGTGGCTAGACTTCCAAACAAACTGTTCTTTTATTGTAAATTATATGAAATCTACATGAAGAGGATATTTAGTTTTAATTACAATAAAAATGCATAAAAAATGACTAAAGTGTCTTACAAAAATTTCTGTGCATAGCATAATGATACTAATAGCCATAACAGTAAAATATGAATGGCAATATTTATAGAAAAATTTATACTAATTAATAAAATAAGGAAGGACTTTGTAATAAAGTAATCATAGTTGAATGAACAGGAAACAGAGCTACTCGAAAATAATGAACAAAAAAAATGTTGTCCTAAAATAGTAATTTTATTTTGGAAACTAAACAATAATGCTTGCTATGAGAATTTACAAATTCAATATCATTTAAGGAACCACAGGCAAAATTAGTATACATCCATATCTACTATGTCTAATGGCAATGTACAGATTCTGAGTTTTCTATTATAGCTTATTAATATAATAGGCACTCCTACTTATACATCTATATCTTAAAGTTGTACCTGCAGCCATGTAACATGGTGTTGGCTTGCTCCTGGGGCACTTCTTTCCTCCATCTATATATCTGTATATTCACTCAGGGAAATATGACTAAATCTTATGATTTAATATACATGCTTAAACTTATATCTCCTGCCCTGACCTCCCATTAATATAATATAAAACCTCCTAGATTCCAGTACTGTGGTGGTTAATTTTATGTCACCTTGGCTAGGCTATGGTGCCAAAATTATTTGGTAAAACACCAGTCTAGATGTTGCTGTAAAGATATTTATAGTTACAATTAACATTTAAATAAGTAGAATTTGAGTAAAGAGAGAGTACCCTCCACAGGTGGATGGGCCTCATCTAATCAACTGAAGACCCTCAGAACGACATCAAGTTTTCTAAAGAAACAATTCTCCCTGAAGACTGCAACATAGAGCTTGTGCCTGAGTTTCCAGCCTGCAGATTATAGGCTGGAGTAAGACTGTAATATCAACTCTTTTTGAATTGCCAGGCTGTCAACCTGCTCTATAGATTTTGGGCTTGTCAGTCCCAACAATCAATCACAAGAGCTAATTCCTTAAACTCGGCATGCGTGTGTGTGTGTGTGTGTGTGTGTGTGTGTGTGTGTGTGTGTGTGTGTCTATCTGAGCTGGCATTGGGAAATGTCTGTGTGGGAATGAGCAAGATGAAACCTGAAGAGTTGAAGCCCCCTGCGGAAAAAAAAGGTGACAGTGGTTAGAAAAGCAATACGGCGCCTGCCATCCCAGCTCCGGTCTGTGGGGACAGGAAGTGCCCCCAGGGGGGCTGGGAGCCTGGTGCCCTGTCCAAAAGCAGTTCCCAGCTCACTGGTGGCAGTAGTCTCTGGGGTCGTATGGGCAGAAGTCTCTCTAGTAGCTCGGGAACTCACCAACTGTCAGAGATGTGAGGGAGGGAGAAGCAAACTGTTCCACCTACCTTTCTTGCTTGACTCCAACCCTCTCAGGGGTTGATCTTCGCCAATACCCTGCTCTGTCTTGTTCTGCACTGCCAATTCTTCCCGTGTAGTCTCCCAAAGGCTCTGGCACCCTTCCTTCAAATCCACATCCTATCTATGTCTGTCTGTCTGTTTTTTCTCCTTCATCTAAAACTTCTCCTTCTTATAAAGATGCTGTGGCACCTGGTGTGTCTGGTCAGCCATTTTGATCTCAATCCAAGCTCTTTTTCAATGATTAACTTTAGATGGCTATTTGACTCGGCCATAGAAGGCCCAGAAATTTGGTTAAACATCATTATGGGTATTGTTGTGAGGATGTTTTTGATGAGATTAACATTTAAATGTGTAGCCTGAGTAAAAGCAGATTTCCCTCCCTAATGTGAATGGCCCTGCTCTAAACAGTTGAAAGCCTGAATAGAACAAAAAAAAAACTGAGTATCCCAAGAGTAGGAGAGAATTCATTCTGACTGTTTTCAAGTTGGGACATCATTTTTCTCCTCCTTTTGGACTATAACTGAAACATCAGCTTATCGGGGTCTCCAGATTTACACTCTAGTTCTTGGAACTGGCAACTTTTCAGCAATCATAATCATGTGAGCCAGTTTCTTATTATCTTTCTGTATATGTGCGTGTGTGTGTGTGTGTTATACATATATATGAGACATAAAATAAGTGATGGAAAATTAATATAATTAAATAATTTAAATATTACATATTAAAAGAATTGATTTACACACACACACACACACACACACACATCACACAACGTATTGTTTCAGTTGGTTCTGTTTCTTTGGAGTACCCAGGCTAATGCAGATTTTAGTACTGAGAGTGGTTTTATAGGAACAGAATTTTAAGAATGAATTTTGTAGATTGGATTTGTGATTTCTGGAATTTGCTTTCTAATCTAATTAAATTTAAAGACAATAATGGCTTTAGTCATAGTACTAAAGAAAGCAATGATGTTCCATGGTAATATCTGGTGATAGAGATAAGCTAAATGCCATCACTGGTCAATCCTGATCCACCACTTATAAGAAGCAACTATCTGGGTGACTGTGAATATGATAATTACAAATATTTTTGGAAAATTAATGAATATAATAAAATTGCCTGCTCTTACTATTGCTTTACAAAATGGAAAAAGAAATGGATGAACTGAGGAATTTGAATTCCCAGCTTTATAAAGTGCTTTATAAATGACATGAAAGCCTCCATATGCAATCCCAAGGAGACCTTTAGCTCCTGTATCCACAGGGTTAAGATTGCTGAAAATAAATTTCAGAATCTCGTCTTTCAGATGGCCAGATGGTAAGACAGGTTGAATTCTTATCTTCACAGGGTATGTATTATTAAAGTGCAGGCATTCATTCAGAGGGAATGAGGTCCTCAGAGTTGAAATGGGGACACACAGAAAGACCCTGATGATGTTGGGGACATTGAGCCCTTAAATTTTAATGAATCTTCACTGTTACTGGATATAACCTCTCCACCTATGATGTAAGAGGGCCCTCCAGCCCAGTGGAAGCAGTCTGCCTATCCCAGTAGAAATGGCCTCTCTACCCTACTATGAGGGGATTAATACCGCATTATCTAAAGAAACAGTAATGGTCTTCTTTGAGACATTTGCTGTACAAGGCAATACCGATTCTCTTAAATATTCACTCTCAAAACCCCTCTTTGCTTCACACCCTATAATCAGACTCAAATTCCAGCAGGCCCCTAAAGGTGAGATGCCAAGTGTGATGCATGACAAGGTGTACTACACTCCCACAAAACTACTTGAGTTTTGTCATGCATGCATATAAAAATCCAGGGAACATATGTAAAAATGGATATTAATGATGTGGGATAGTGGTGGAAGAAACATAAAGTAAAATCAGATTGAATTGATTGACATGTACTCATTAAGCAGAGATTCTGCATTTAATATTGCATCTCAGAGAGTTAGAAAGGAATCAAGTACTTTGTTTAGTTGATTGGCTAATACGATGCCCAAAAGGAGGCCTACAGTTATTGAGTTGAAAATGCTAGATCTGCTTTCGTTTAATATAAAGGAAGAGATTCAAAGACTTAGGGAGACTGGAATGTTACAGTGGATTTTTTGTCTAAGACATACTCAACCAATCTGGAATAGTCCAGAAGACATGTCTTTTACCATGATTGTGAGAAATAAAGTTGTGACAGGGACTCAGAATTTTTGAGGTACTCTGTCATAGGTCTTCACTGTAGGACAGATCTTACAGTGGAAACTGTAGTGTCCGAGCTGGCAAACCTAAATGTGAAGGGGTTAATTGGATCCTGGGATGTCAGGGGCCAAGTCGTGGCATTACAACACTAAACAAGGGATCTGTGGTTTACTGCAATGGTCACCATAGTCAAAGCAGCAGGGAAAATAGTCTGACTCAGTTGATCATGGTATTCCTAGAAGTGAAAGATCTCTCAGAAGTTAAAGCAAAAGTAGGAAGAAATCTACTAAATTTATACTTGATCTGTATAAGCAGAAAATTCTAGGTCAAGAGAACAAAAGACTATTAAGAATCATAAAAATAGAAAATCATGGCTCCACAATCAATTCCCACACTTGATCCAATTTAGAGACCCAGATCCCCTTAAAAGAGATGAGGCCCATTTTCCTTGTGAAAGGACCCCTAGTACACTGCCAAAAATTTATAATGTTAATTTTCCTCCTAGCTTTCCCCGAAGGGACATACAGCCTTCTACTGGGATAATTATGCATTGAGAAAAAGAAATAATCAGACTTTTGAGGGACTGCTGGACATTGGCTCAGGACCCTGATGCTAATTCAAGGAGACACAAACATCATTGTGGTCTATTAGAGTAATGACTGATGGAGTTTTAGATCAATGGAGTTTTAGCTCAGGTCCATCTCAACTTGGGCTCCATGTACCCCCAATACCATTCTGCAGTTATTTCCTCAGTTCTCAAATGCATAATATAAATAGCATACTCAGCATATGACAGAATCCCCATATGAGGCCCCGATTTGTGGATTAATGGCTATTATCATGGGAAAGGCCAAGTGGAAGCCACTAGACCTGCCTCTACCTAGGAAAATAGTAAATCAAAAGCTACACTGGTATCCTGGTCGGGTCACAGATATTGTTGCCACCATTTAGGACTTGAAAGATGCAAGGGTGGTAATATCCACAAAATTCCCCTTCATTTCACTTACTTGGCTAGTACAGAAGACAGGTGGATGTTGGAGAAGGATGGTGGATTATTGCAAATCTAAACAGGTAGTTATTTCAACTGAAGCTGCTGTACCAGATGTGGTTTCACTGCTTTAGCAAATTAACACATCTCTCGGTACCTGATGAGTAGCTATTGATCTACCAAGTGCTTTTGTCTCCTTTCCTGTCAATAGGGCCATCTCGAGTATTTTGCTTTCAGCTGGCAAGGCCAGCAATAAAACTTAACCATCCTACCCCAGAAGTATAAAAGCTCTCTAGCCCTGTGTCATTATTTTGTACCCCAGAATCTTCATCAGCTTTTCCCACCACAAGATATCACACTGCATTACATAGATGACTTTACATTTATTAATCCTAGTGAGCCAGAAGAAGCAACTACTCTAGACTTATTGGTAAGACATTTGCATGTCACAGGATGGAAAAGAAATTTGACAAAATGTCTTCGTAAATGAAATTTCTGGAGTTCAGTGGTTTGGGACACGTAAAGATATCCATTCTAAATTGAAAAATAGTTTGTTGCAGCTTGCACCTCCCACAGCCAAAAAAGAGGCACGATGCCTAGTGGGCCTCTTTGGATTCTGGAGGTAACATATTTTTCATTTTGTTGTGTTATTCTGACACATTTACTGAGTGACCCAAAATACTGCCAGTTTTAAGAGGAGCCCAGAACAAGGGCAGACTCTACAATCAAACAAGGTTGCTATGCAAGCTGCTCTGACAACTGGGTGATATGATCTAGCAGATCCAATCTTGAAGAGTTAATAACGGATAGGGGTGTTGTTTGGAGCCTTTGGCAGGCCCCTATAAATTAATTGCAGTTTAGTCCTCTAGGATTTTAGAGCAAAGTCCTACCATACTCTGTGGATAACTACTCTGCTTTTAAGAAAGAGCTTTTGGTCTAAAACTTGGCCTTAGTAAATACTGTGTGCTTAACCATGTGTCAACAATTTAGCATGCAACCTTAACTACCTATCTTAAAATGCTGTTATCTGATCCAACAAGCCATAAAATTTGGCATGCCCAGCAGTACTCCATTATCAAATGGAGGTGTTATATACGTGATTAAGCCCAATACGCGATGAAGACACAGTTAATTTATGTGAAGAAGTGGCCAAAGTGCTAATGGTGACCACCCCTGGTACACAACTATCCACCCTACAGCCTATACCTGTGGCCTCATGTGGAGTTTCCTACTGTCAATTGACAGAGGAGTAGACTGCTAAGGCATGGTTTACAGAACGTTCTGTATGATACAAGCACCAGCCAAAAGTGGACAACTTCAGGGATATAGTGCAATAAAATGGGCAGAGATAAAAGATGATCAATGCATGGTCTGTGGCAAATGGTCTGATTGATAAAGAATTTGGAAGGACATAATTAGAAAAATGGTAACAGGGGTATCTGGGAATCCCTCTATGAATGGGCAAGTAATAAGAAGATATTTGTTGCCCATGTAAATGGTTACAAAAGTACGATCTCAGCAGAACAAAATTTTAAGAATCAAGTGGGTAAGATGACTCATTGTTTGGAGACCAGATAGTCTCTTTTTACAGCAACTTCTATCATTGCCCAATGGGCTCACGAGCAAAGTGGTTATGTTGATGGGATAAAGATAATGCATAGGTTCAGAAACATAAACTTCCACTCAACAATCCAACATGGTTACAGCTATTCCTATATGCTCAGTTTACCAGAAGCAGGAACAACACTGGGTCTCTGATATGGAACCATAACAGGGAGTGATCAGGCAGCAACTGGTTGCACATTGATTGCAATGTGCAATTAAAGAATTAAAGAATGGGAAATATTTTCTTCTTAGTGGAATAGATATGATCTTTGGATGCTGACATCATCCCTGAATACGGTACTTCTGCCAAAATTTCCATCTGTAGAATTATAGAATGTCTTATCCGCCATCATGGTATTCTAACGACATTGCGTCTTATATAAGAAATTCACATTACAACAGAAGAAATATGACAATGTGCCCATGCTCATAGAACTCACTGGTCTTACCATGTTTTACACCATCCTGAAACAGTTGGCTTGATAAAGAGTAGAATGACCTTTTAAAGACTCAATTACATTGCCAGCTAGGTGGAAATAGTTTTCAGGACTGAAATAAGATTCTCCGGAAAGCTGTGTGCTCACTAAACAGCATCCAATATACAGTGATGCTTCTTCCATTGCCAAGAGTCTCAGGATCAAGAATCGAGGGGTGATCCATTAGCAAAATTATTGCTTTCTGGACACGTGATCTTACACTCTGCTAGCCTAGAAGGCTTAGTTCCAAGGGGAACAATGTTTTCACCAGGAGACAGAACATTGACTCCACTGAACTAGAAGTTAAAACTACCACCTGGCCACTTGTGGCTCCTCATGCCTGTGAATCGACAAACAAGGCAGTTACTGAGATGAATAGCATGACTGATCCTCACTATCAAGTATGAAATGAACAACCACTCCACAATGGAGGTAAGAAAGAATATGTCCAAACTACAGAGCATCATTTTGGGCATACCCTGTGATTAGTGTCAGTGGAAGACTACAATAACTCAATCCAGTCAGGCCTTCTAAAGATCCTGACCCTTCAAGAATAAAGGTTTGGGTTACCCCATCTGGTATAGAACCATGAACAAACAGCCCAGGTAGTTATTGAAGGCTTAGTGAATACAAAATTGGTAGGAGAAGAAGTTAGTTACAAATAACAGCTATGACTATGTGACCAGTTACAGAAATGAGGACTGTAATTGGCATGAATATGTCCCCCTTATTTTATTATGAATGTGTACATGCGTGTGTGTTTATAGCAAATATTTTTGTTTTCTTTCCTCTCTTATTACTTTACCATGCAACATGAGATACATTCATTTTATTTCCTGGTATTTGACATACAGTATATCACGAAAAAGAGTAAGCATCAGGTAGAATTTACCTACTTTTCTGAATAAGCAAGGTAGTGTGTTTTAATTTGTTCTCATTATAGTTGTATAATTTTAGGCAGGATTATAACCTTAGATTGCTTTCACTTGAAGATTTAGTATGGTTTAAGGAGAGGCATATGAGTGTTACCTTGATAAAGGATAACTTTGTGGTTGTTAATTTTATGTGTTAACTTGCCTAGGCCATAGGGTGCGCAGATATTTGGTCAAACATTATTGTAGGTGTTTCTGTGAGGACATTTATGGATGAGATTAACATTTAAATTGGTAGTGTGAGAAAAGCAGATTGGAATCTTCCTCTGAATGAAAGCAAATTCCTTCTGCTTGACTGATTTTGCACTGTGATATTGATTTTTCTTTTCCTGCCTTTGAACTTGAACTGAAACATTGGCTCTTCTTGTGTATGCAGCCTACTGGCCTTCAAGCTAGAACTACAATATCAGCTCGCCTGTAGCTCTGGCTTGCTGACTACATATCTTGGCATTTGTCAGCCTCCATAACCAATTCTTTATGAGACATTTTATAGATAGATCTATCTATGTATCTATAGTCATGTGCTGCATAGTGACATTTCAGTCAACAATAGATTGAGTATACAACAATGATCCCATAAGATTATAATGGAGATGAAAAATTCCTATTGCCTAGTGATGTCCTAGCCATCCTAATTTTGTAGCAAAATGCATTACTCACATCTGTGGCAATGCTGGTATAAAAAAAAACTACTTTTCCATCCGTCATCTGAAAGTATAGTACATACAATTATATACTATACATAAAGCTATATAATGATAAAAAACTGTTACTGGTTAATATATTTACTATACTATACTTTTTATTATTTTAGAGTATACTCCTACTTAAATGAAAAATAAGTTATCTGTAAAGGAGCCTCTAGCAGATCCTTCAGGAGGTAGTCTGGAAGGCATTGTTATTACAGGAGATGACAGTTCCATGCATGTTATTGCCCCTGAAGACCTTCCAGTGGAACAAGATGTGGAGAGGGGACAGAGATATTGATGATCCTGACTTTGTGTAGGATTAGGCTGATGTATGTGGGTGTGTCTTATTTTTTTATAAAAAAAGTATTAAAACATTTAAAAGTTAAAATTAATATTTTTGTAAAGCTGTACAATGTGTTTGTGTTTTAAGCTAAGCATTATTATGAAGGAGTGGAAAAGTTTTAAAAAATAAAATTTTATAAAGCAAAAAATGTACAGTAAGCTAAGCTTAATTTATGATTGAATAAAGAAAATTATTTTTATAAATTTAGCATAGCCTAAGTGTAGAGTGTTTATAATATCTACAGTAGTATATAGCAACGTTCCAGGCCTTCACATTCACTCATCACTAACTCACTGATTGACCCAGAGTAACTTCTAGTGCTGCAAGCTCCATTCATGGCAAGTGCTCTATACACACTTACCATTTTTTATCTTTCTACCATATTTTCACTGTACCTTTTCTAGGTTTAGATACACAAAACTTAACGTTGTTTAAAATTTCCTACAGTATTAAGTACAGTCACATGCTGTATAGCTTTGTAGCCTAGAATCAATAAACTATACCATATAGCCTAGGTGTTTAGCATGCATTTACATTTGTGTGAGTACACGCCATAATATCTATACAATGTTGAAATTGCCTAACAACGTGTTTCTCAGAAAGTATGCCTGCAGCTAAGCAATGCATGACTTTTCTATCTCTGTATCTATCTCTATATCTCCATCTCTCTCTCTCTCTCTCTATTTATTTATTCATCTATTATTGGCTATTTGGCTGGATAACCCTCACTAATATGGTGTGTTTCAAGATTGCGAACAGAGTACTTTTTTTCCTTTTCATATTGTGGAAATGCTATTGAAATAACAGAAGATAAAGCACATAAACCTGACAGTTAAGAGAATAGGAATAGTTTCCATCACCAGATCCATTATTACTTCATAAATAATTGTTTCCAACATCTCAGATCTTCCCTCTGGAATTGCTTTTGTTATGGCTAAAGTAAATCCTAAATAATTTCCTTAAATAGGCCTTTTTTGTCCAGGCATTTCTTTCTATCTGTATCTCTCTCTTTCTATCTGTTTGTGTATTTTTTCTCTCTCTCTTTAAAAATTTGTTCATTTTGTTCTTGTTCTTTGACAGATTTACCTGATTTACAATTTTAAGTTGATATTTAATTTCTCTGCGCACCTGGCATCTATTACTACACTCTCTTCTGGCTTTCAATGTTCCTAATGAGAAGTCATTGGCTATCATAAGTATTGTTATTTCATGATTATTTGTCTTAGCCCTGGCTGCTTTTAAATGTACGCTTTTCTCTTTGGTTTCATTATTTTACTGTTTTATTTCACTGCCAATTGGCAAACACATTAGCTTTCGGATCTGTAGATTGATAGCATCAGCTCCACAAAAGTTTCAACTACCATCTCTTTAAATATCACCTTCTGCCATGATTTTTTCTCTTCCTTTTGAATAAATGATAGTTAGATCTCCATACAGTCTATTCTGTGTTTTTAACCTCTTATTTATGTTTTCCATCTGTTTCTGATTTTCATTCTGTGTTATTTATTCTGACCTATGTTCTAGTTAACAAATCACTTCTCAGCTGTGTCTTTCATTCTCCGTTTCCATAAAGTTTCAGTATAATGCTTCTAGTTCTCAGTTTTCTCTTAGATTCTTTAGGAGTAGAGCATTGTCTCTTATGCTAGTTTGTCTTAGTATCTCTCCCAAATTGTGATTCCATGTTCTTATCTTACAGTGCTATCCTCAAATAATGGATCTGGTGATGCATTAGAGCTGAATGTCACACTCCTGACTAAGAAGCTTAGGAAAGAAGAGCCTCTCTGATGTTGTGCTCAAAGACTGGGATACAGGAGCAACATGAAGTAGCAAAGCTTCGCTGTATGCCAAACCTTGCTGTTCAGTGTTTGTGATTGTGACTGAGGGTAGAGAGCAACTGGTATGATTAAGGACTTACCATGAGTGTTGTCACTGCAGCTGGATGATGTGACAAGAAGCGGCAGGATTTGCCACCTCAGCACTCATGATTAAGGAAGTATAAACTCCTTCCTTATGTGTTTGGAGGGATAGATTCCAAACTTTTCAGTAGTTTGTGTTTCACTGATGCATGTATTTGGCCATAGTCAGTTTCCTTGAAACTCGGCAAGGTCCCCACTTCTTTTTTGAGGATGTTAGTCTGCATGGGATCAGTATAATGCAAATAAAACTTACATCTCAGTCCTCTTCCAAGATCCTAAATATAAGCTTCTATGCATTCCAATCCATCAACAATTCTTACCATTTCAAATCATAAAGATTGTGAGATTAATCACTGATAAAGTGGTAGAGGAGGGTTAATGTATGTGTTTCATAAATTATAAATTTGGTTGTTAGTCTAAACTACTTTTTGAAAAATTACCTCCCCTTCATGTTTTTCTAGAGGTGGGCCACCGTAAATATTCTTATATGAAATTCAGAGGGCAGAAATGAAGCAATATCTAGATTTGTTTTAACACTCACAAGGTTGTGACAAGGTTATCATAAGCTGGTCTGTATATACATCAAGTGGCCACCAATCATAAATTGAGAGCTGTGTCTAGGGAGACCAATTTCTCGGTAACTTTGGCCTATGTTATATTTGGGCAGAGTGTGTTCCTGCAGCCAGAGTAAACACTGTATATGCTCTGGAATAATGTACCATTCAAATATTACCACCAATACCACCATACCCAACTGAAAAAATCAAGGTGATTTTAAGGTACACTCAATGAAAAACAATAGATTATAAAAAGATTTATTTATTTTTTTTGTTTAAAAGAGCCTGGTGACTGTTCCTTATATGTCCCTGTTTTAAATAATAATTTATTATTTAACAATAATAGCAGTACCAATAAATAAAGACAGAGTGTCTATTACTCAACTGAATCTTAATATTTTAAATATTCATCTTCAAATATTTTTATAATTTAAATTATTAATATTAATTGTAACATTGTATCATTATTTTATTTATTTGTTTACTGGTCAAGTGAAGCACTGGGAGTGGAGAAGGAACAAAGTAATCTGTAACTGGTTGTGATCCATTAGTTGTAAACACCACTGCACTAGGACAAACCTCATTATTTTAGATATATGTACACATGATATATAAAATAATAAAGTAACATAACAAAACATGTATAAACACTGTATTATTAATGATTAATATTTATTAAAAATATAATGGAATATTAATCATAAGAAACGACAGTGATTTAGAACCTCTTATACTTTCCTGGATTAAACTTAAGCCCATTATCCAAAGCGAGGCACCACAAGAGCAGAAGAATGGGCTCCACTTGTACTCACCATCAAATTGGTACTAACTAATCAACACTAGGGTGATCACATGGCAGAAATACTGTCCAGGGATTAGGGGCATTGGGGGGGTAAATCTGCAACTAAAGCACATGGGGAGCACTGTAGGGGAGGGGGCATGGGGGCACTGTAGGGCATGCCTTTAACCCGCACTTGGGTGAGCCAAAGACATAAAGTGTAACCATAATGTTTGTACCCTCACAATACCCTGAAATAAAAAAAAAAGAATATTAAATACAATTTTAAACAGGAAATTACTTTTATTAATGTTAATGATCAGAATTCAAACTCAAGCCAAATTTTATGATGATGTGAATGAAACATGAAATTCTCTATCACTAAATCTGAATATTTCTCAACCCAACAACAAGATATTTGCTATAAAATGTTTTAACACCAAAGATGTGGTATGACTTCTGCTTAATTTGAGCCATATTTCCCCAGATTACATAACATTATATTACATTATGTTATAATGAAAGACTAAATGCTTTACTGCATGGTGAATATATACCAGATAATCCTCGAATCTCTAAAAATAGCAGTTTTTAAAAAATGTGGGAATTATTTTTTCCATGAGAATATTTTTCCAAAAAGAAATTAAAATTCTCTGTATCATTGACTCAATATTTTTGTCCACTTAAAAACATTTTCAAGATGTGAAATGATAATTTAGAAATTCACAAACTAGAAGAGATTTCATTTATAAACAAAAGTACAGTAAATAAAAGGCAAAGAACTTCCCACCTAATCTTTTAGAGTTTTACTTCAACATTTACTAAAAAGCCTAGCCAATAAAATGCGGGTATGAAAGAATCTCATTTGTAGAAATTGTGTGATTGATTTCTTTCCCTTCTTTTTTCTTTTCTCCTCTCCTAGTAAACATTGCCATTTTGAGTCTTTATTTTGAGTCTTCAATGCCACCACTTTACACATACTGCTCTTCAAACACCAAATATGTTTTATTAGATTTTCAGTAAATTTTGATAAGTAAAATTTTAATGAGTAAACATAGACTGACCTATATAAATGGGGAAAAAAATAAAGTTCTTAGTGACTATGAGATACTGTATCAACCCACTATATAAACTTGTTAATAGGTTAAATTCCCTCTTAGAGACATTATACTATACTTTTTAATAAATGGATATATGATTTTAGTATAAATCATATAATAGGAAATAATTTAAAAAGTCATACAATTTCATTTATAGATCATGGATTTTTACTATACATCAGGTTCATTTTCATATTTTAACACTTAAAGAGTTAATTTCTAGTTGAATAACAATCTATATGATCGTAGGTTGAAGAAAAAATTCAGTGAAAGTACATTTCTTGTTTTATGTTTGATATAGGCACCATTGATGACTGTCAATTAAATTCATTTACAATAAATCAAGGAAAAAATATCAAATTAAATGGAGAACAGACTAACCTGAACAATTACCTTGATTCTGAAAAAGACTATATGTAATAAAAATTTATTTCTTTTGGTAAAGTAACTAGAATTGTATAAGGCAGTGGAAGGTAAACACTGTAGTCATGCAAATAGCTAAATTGCAAGGGAAATAAAATGAGATTAGCGGTTTTATAATGAAGAAAATATTTGGTTTTCTATTAAAAGACTATCATTGCGAATTGGACTACCTACTAAAGAATCGTTTTGAAATGTTAACATGTACATTTCTGTACTTAAATACATTGAAGTTTTCATAGCACATAGATCCTAAAAGTGTTCACAAATGAAATGTAGTTTCTTTGCAGTTCTGTATCTCATTCAATATTTCTAACTTTATGAGTTTTATGAGATAGAGTTTTACATACTGTGTTACCAACTGAGAAGACAGTTGACATAGTTGATAATAGTTTCAAAAAGAAGATATGTTTTTCTAAAAAAATACTATTTTCTACTTTAAGAAGAACCAAGTTAACATTAATACTGAAATGTATAAATATAGAGGGATATTTTGTTTAGGAAATTTTTCAATCATTGTTCCAGTTCCTGGCACTTTGAAATTTGCTACTGGCATTATCTGAGTGCACATAAGATGCACTACCTTAATCTCAAGCTCTACCCAGACTGACTGAATCAGCATCTCCAAGTGATAAATATGCACATTAAAATTTTAGAAACACTTTTTCTAGAGAATTCCAGCTTCCTTTTTTTTTTTTTTATCGTATAGATTTGCTCTCTGAGATAGTTTTCACATAAAGAGAGATAGGAATTGTTTTAGCAACTTCATTCAATTTTTGAATTACTTCGGATTATATGCTAAAATCTCAAGGTGAGTATTTGTTTACTTCTAAAAGTAAATAGGTATAAAACATCTGCCCTGTAACAGGAAACAGTTTCTAGTCAACTACCTGCTTAACACCATTACTAGGATATAGCACCACATGAGATTAGGAGCGGTTGAAATATGCACATTTATTTAACATGGTAAGAAAATATTTTGAAAGAGGAAATGGAAAGAGGGAAGCAGACTATGGAGTGTTTCAGGCAGATCATTTTGAAAAAGAGAAGAAGTGAAATTTGGTAACTGATTAAATTACGTTAAAACTTTCTATGTTTAAGTTTGCCTAACGTACCCTCCTGTTTACCTCCTTCTCTTCTCCCAGTGGTTGTGCTACTCCCAGTTTGAAGACAACTGTTAAAATACCTTCCTCTCTGAGGAAGATTGCTTAATATATGGAGATAATGGCACCCCAATGCCTATACCAGGCCTTTCTTCAGTCTTCTTAGGTCTCAAAGGAAGTAACAACCAAACTGATTTGTTAGAGGGCAGGACATTCAGTGAGCTGTGTTTTTCTCATGGATGCAGTATATGACCCTGAATAACTTCATGTAGATGCCCAAGCCACAATTTTTTTTCATCAAAAAATTGATCGACAGAGTTATATTTCCTCATTTCAGATTTACTTTTTGATCTGTCTCTAAATGTTTCATGAATTACTTATTAAACTTATCAATAAACTGCTAATTTTCAAATGCAAAAGAAATATCTAGTATAAGTTTTACAATTTTTAATGCTACTTATACTTCATGTCTTTCTGAATAATCTTGTATGTTATTATATTTGAAAGAAAGCCTTATATTCTGTACCTCCAAATTATGGACCTGAATTTCATCCTAAGATCTAGACATGCCATGTTGTCTCAACTCCTTAATTTATAACTACAGATACAGAATTACAAGCACTTCAAATTAAAATGTCAAAAATGAAAGTCAGTATCTCATTAAGCCAAACCTTCTCTCTGTCCTAAATTGCCTATATGGTCAATTCATATCACTTTATTCATTTATTTAGTCAGTGATTAATTAAAGTTTTATTAAATACATATTAAGCATTTCTGAGTGTCAATTTCTCTTAGAATCCATATATATATGTATATATATATGTAGGATAATAAAAATACTGTTGCTGCCTCCATGAAATATATATTGTACTGGAGTAGAAAGACATTGAAATATTCACACAAATAAATGTAAAATTGCCAATTTGTTTACTGCAATGAAGTACAGGTATTTGAATTTACAAACATATATAATAATGGAGATTTCACCTAGTCTGAAGCAATAAAAGCTTCTCTGACAAATTAATTTCACAAGACAAAGTGGATCATGGCAGTGGTAAGAACAATGTAGGCAAAGGAAACAGCACAAAAATATACTGTACGGGATACAAGATGATAATGACAATAATTTAAATCTTTGATGGTAGGCAGAATTTAAAATGCCCCCTGTATCAGTGTGCTAGCATTGCTGTAACACAGGAAGACTGCACAACAGAAATTTATTTTCTCACAGTCCTGGAGGCTAAAAGTACAAAATCAAGGTATTGGCATGGTTGGTTCCTTCTAAGAGCTACGAGGAAGGGATCTGTTCCAGGTCTCTCTTTTTGACTTGGAGGTGGCCATCTTCATTATCACACGCCTGTGAAGCAAGTTGACTATGCGCTGGTTACCGCTTCAGCCGACTGCATCTTGGGCTATATTTTTACTACCTTCCTCAGTCTGGTAAGACATAACACTCACACACAAAACAGGTTATATAAAGTGGGTTTATTACTTGCAGAGAGGTGAGAAGAGACTACAGAAGCCTAAGATTTATGGTGAGCAGGTCCCCTGAGGCCCAGACAAGATGCCTGGGGAGGATGGAGTCTTGTCTGTGTATGCCCCACTTGCACCACAGCTGTAGAACCCCAGAAAGCAGTCTGCCCTGGGTGTTATACGCCTGGGCATTGCGCCTCACTGAGCAAAGGCATTGAAGGACATCTTGTTTCCAGGAAGGAAAAGAACAGAGCCTGGGCTGCTCCAACCAGTTCATCATTATATGAGGATGTCGCATTCCCAACACAGTTTACAGTTATTCATGGGAACTACAGGTGAGAAAGGAGGGAGAATTTTTCTATGACCACTCAAAAAACTTTCCCACAATGTCATGCTCCCTATGTGCATTCCTCTGTCTAAATTTCCCTCTTTTATAAGAACACCATTTAAAGCTGAATAGTACTCCATGGTATACATATACCACATTTTACTAATCCACTCATGTATTGATTGACACTTGGGCTGTTTCCACACCTTTGCAATTGTGAATTGCGCTGCTATAAACATTCGGGTGCATGTGTCTTTTTCATAGAGCGATTTTTGTTCTTTGGGGTAGATGCCCAGTAATGGGATTGCTGGATCAAATGGTAATTCTACTTGCATCTCTTTAAGGTATCTCCATATGGCTTTCCACAGAGGTTGCACTAGTTTGCAGTCCCACCAGCAGTGTATGAGTGTTCCTATCTCTCCGCATCCACGCCAACAT
>RJWJ010031206.1:0-14851 GCA_004363605.1 Indri indri
CAAAAAGATCTTTGTTCCTTGTGGACATTCTGAAGCAACCCACCACGTCAATATGCGCCAACTCAACCCCGTCAGAATCCTCCAGGGAGGACACAAATGTTTATCGGAGCTCAGGTGTGAGTCAGACCCTGTTGGAGTCATGGAAGACAAAGCAATGAGCAAAACAAAGATCCTGCCCTGGCGGAGCTTATATTCCCCTGGGGGAAACAGAATTCACAAATCAACAGGCTGCTCTCTCCGGCAGTCCTTCCCTGCTCTCTCCGACAGTCCTCCCCTGCTCTCTCTGGCAATCCTCCCCTGCTCTCTCCGGCAGTCTTCCCCTGCTCTCTCTGACAATCCTCCCCTGCTCTCTCTGGCAGTCCTCCCCTGCTCTCTCCGGCAGTCCTCCCCAGCTCCCGAACATCTGAACGCTCTGTCCTCTGCCTCCCACAGCACATGACACGTGGCCCTGCAGCAAATCGCCAGGAGATGCTGAATGAATGAAAACAGATGAATGAGCTGTTTACGTGCAAAAACATAATTGGGGATGTGCTCATGTTCACACACATTGGACGACAAGTGAGTGCACTCGGGTGCGTGCTAACGGCTGAGGCTATGTATGTGGGTGTGTGTTTGGGTGCAGTGCGTTGTACTTTGTGGGTTGGGATGATGCTGCCTTCGGCAAGGGCAAGGATATAGCATCTGAGTAGGTGGCTTGGTGGTTCATAACTATGTGTGTGTGTGTGTGTGTGTGTGTGTGTGTGTTTGTCATATGTGTATGAGTGTGTTTTACAAGGGCATGTGTGGAAGAGAGTGTGTGAGTGTTTGTGCTTTTAAAGTGTGTGTGTGTGAGAGAGAGTGAGTGAATTTGTAAGTGGGTGTTTGCAAGTGCCTGAGTGCACGGGTGTCAGTGTATGTCTGTGCATGTGTGTGGTAGGCACAAATGCACAGATCATGGTCCCAGATCACACTGACTTCCCGGTGACCCAGAAATGCAGAGGAGGGATGGCTCTGTCAGGACTCAGGAGGAGATGAGGGGGGAACAGAAATGGGTAGCGATGCCAGGAGCTTGTACCCCGTCTCCTGGCTCCCTGGTACTACATGAAGGGAGGCCCAAGGGCGGGCCCATGTGTGATCACCTGTGTATGCCAAGGACGCGCCCAAGGCTGCCAGGCTTGGCTTGTGCCATGGTCTCTCTAAACCCCTCCTCTGCGTGGGGCCCTGTAAGACCATGGGGCATCTCCCTTTGGCAAGGCCACACCTGTCTGAGCTGAGCTCCCCTATAAGAGGCAGCCTGAGTGGGGGAAGAGCCACCGGACCCCTTGGGTGGCTCCACTGTCATGAGCCCCACGTTGCTGGACGCATGGCTCGGCTTCTCCGCTGCCTCACCCCCCATCAGGGGCAAAGCTTCCGGGCTCAGACCCAGCCACCCAGCCCTGGGCCTGCGCCTCCTGAGCCACCCGCCCTCGTGTTCCCACCTGCCCGTGCACAGGGGTGCCGCCCCAGGGGCCTGGCTCTGTCTCTTCTCTCCCCAGTCCCCCGACCCTTTCCTTGGTCAGGTCTCTGTTCCCGGCCCCTGGCCCCGCTGATGGCTGACTTTGGCCCCATCCGGAGACACCAGAGGAGTCCAGGGTCCACCTGCTTCGGCCGCCTTGCTGGACAGCCCTGCCTGCGTGGCTCTGTGACTCTCCTCCTCCCTCGACACTCCTGCTCTGCCCAGGAGGATCCAAGCCCCACGGGGTGTCTGCTGATCGTCCTCAACCCTCACCGCCGCAGCCCAGGAGGCCTGGCTGCCCCCGAAGTGTGCCCACACCCCGGCCCCTCCACTCACTCCCCTCCCCAGAGAAAGCAGGTGGGCAGGAGGCGGAAATCAAGAGTTGGGTCTGGACGGCCCGAGTTCCACCCGGGGCCTCTGTGCCCTACCGAGGGCCTGGCCACAGGGTGGGGGTTAACCACACCTAGGGCGGTAGTCCGAAGAGGGGGCCCCAAAGCCCTCCTGGGCTCTGGTTCCGGTTCCAGCTCTGCCTCAACAAATGCATGGCCTTGAACCTCCAGCCACCGGCTGATTCCTCATCTGTAAAACAAGAGGGCAGGGCTGGAGGGCGGCCGGGCTCCTCCCCTGCCTCTGGGAGTCTAGGAATTGCAGGATCCCCGATCTCATTCCCGCCCCACCCTCTGCGCAGTCCTGTCCCCTGGACTCGTCCCCTCTCCTCTCCTCCTCACTCTACATCCTGCTGCCCAGGGTCTCTCACATCCTGGCGTGGGTCCCAGGAGAGCCCTGTGTCTGGGTCGCTGGGGAGGGCCAACTGAGGGCCTCGTCCCAAACCTTGTAGGCCCTCTGGACAGGGAGTGGGGAGAAGGCACGGAGGACCCCAGAGACAGCAGAGAGGGACACATGCTTGGAGAAAAGCCACCCTCCCATCCTTGTGACTCTCACCTGTTGGCCACATGCACAGAAACGTGATTCATAAATATTTTGTGCCCAGAAACCATCCGCAGAGTCTAGCAGTGCCAAGCTTGGTACAATTTGTGACATAAGGTGTTTGCTGAATGTGTGCTAATTACACTTGCAGAAAAACACATCTTGGAACAAGGGGTGTGAGGTGGGGGCAGGAATAAGGGGCTAGGAGGCAGTTTCTGCAGCAGGAGGCTGGCCAGGGCAGTCCGAGCGGTCAGTCTGGAATGAGTGAAGCTTCCAGGAGTCCCAGGGCTCCCGAAAAGGGATGTGAGAGCCGGGACGGAGGGAGGGGCTGGGGGCAAGGGTGTGAGAGGACACTGAGGGGTGCTCAAGCCAAGCAGAGAAAGAGGTTTCTGCATGAAAAGTCCAGCCCTGCTCGTTCTATAATATTTACTGAGCACCTACTATGTGCCAGGCACGATGCTGGAGCCTGAGCATGCAAGATTCCCAAGGCCCCTGCCCGACTGGGGCTCGTCTTCTAGCTGGGGCGGGAGCGATGGGTAGTAAACAAGGAAATAATAGGTAAACAAGGAAACAATAGGTAAACAAGAAACCATATCATAATTGAGTGCTGTCCAGATGATCAACAAGGGTGTGAAGCAGAGAGTGCTCTGGGAGTGGAAGGGTTATTTATGTTTGGGTGGTCAGGGCAGGCCTCTCGGATTGTGAGGAAGAGGAGGTGGGATAATAGTAGTGATAATAGTAATGGGCCAGACATGGTGGCTCATGCCTGTAATCCTAGCACTCTGGGAGGCCGAGGTGGGAGGATCACTTGAGGTCAGGAGTTTGAGACCAGCCTGAGCAAGAGCGAGAAACCATCTATACAAAAAAGGGAAAAATTGGCCAGGCCTGGTAGTGCACACCTATAGTTCCAGTTATTCAGGAGGTTGAGGCAGGAGGGTTGCTTGAACCCAGGAGTTTGAGGTTGCTGTGAGCTATAATGATGCCACTGCACTCCAGCCTGGGTGACAGAGCAAGACCCTGTCTCAAAAAATAAAAATAAAAATAAAAAAATAATAATAATGCATAACATTAGTACGTGCTGGTCACTCTCCTAGGAGCTTTACTTTCCTCAACTCATTTACTCTTGTGGCAGAAACCAGTATGGCATTAAAGCAGGTTCCTCTCCCTCCTGGGCAAACACAAGGACCACATTTCCCAGCCTTCTCTGCAGGTAGGTGCTGCCTTTGGACTTAGATTCCAAGCCCCCGTGGTTGGAGGTGATGCAAGCGTCTTACAGGCCTGGCCCAGAGAAACCTCCAAGTCCACAAGCTCTTTGTCTCTCCTCCCCTGTCTGCCAGCCAGCATTCAGGAATCCAATGGAGGACTCTAGGGCCCAAGGGGATGCTGGAGCCAAAAGAAGGCAGGAGCCTGGGTCCCTCAGTCACTGCATGGAAGGTGGCCACTCAGCAGCCAT
The DNA here is from genome assembly GCA_004363605.1 of Indri indri. Taxonomy (NCBI): domain Eukaryota; kingdom Metazoa; phylum Chordata; class Mammalia; order Primates; family Indriidae; genus Indri; species Indri indri. The sequence continues at coordinate 3,855 of RJWJ010031206.1, forward strand.
GGGAGCCAGAAATAAACTTCCATCATGATAGCCGCTGAGATTTAGCAGGGTGATCGTTTGTTCCAGTTTGCCTGGAAATGTCCTGGTTTTAGCAGTCCTGGGTGACCCTAAATCTGATCACCTTAAATTTAGGGGTCATTTGATATAGTGTTTAGCTGCCCTCATAACTGATAAAGTCATCACACCAGCCTTGTAAGGTAGATATTAATATTATCCCCATTGTGTGGATGGGGAAACTGAGGCTGGGAAGAGGTTAAGTCATTTCTCTGAGGTCATCCTCCAAAGGTCACTTGGCTAATAGGGGAGGCAGGAATTGAAAAGAAAGTCTGTCCCTGAGTTTGTGTCCCTACCCATGAGGTGACACTGTTATTTCAGGATCCCAGTGAAAGATGAGAAAGGGAAGAACTGGGGGAAGTGCACCCCATGAGCAGCCTGCAAAGACCTAATGACACCCCAGGGCCCACTTGTCACATCTGTGTCTGTGCACGGTTCTCTGACTCCGAGGCCGAGAGAAGCATGTCCCTCCATGGGGACTCCTGAAAACGTCTTGTCCTGACTGCGTGGGGGATTCTACAAAGATGAAGACCCTGTTGTTTTATATGTGTTCTCCCTGGAGTCCAGCACTACCCCCAGCCTAGAGTAGGTGTACAAGAAATGTTTACTCGTAAATGTTGTCAGACATTTATTGAGAGCTGACGCAAAGTGCAAGGGAGAGAGCAGAGGGATGCGGGCAGGGGCAGAGGCAGACGCGGCGGGGCGCCAAGGGCATCGCCATCCCTCCCCTCCACTCCTGCCCGGCTCACAAAAGAGCCCTTATCCACACAGTGGGTGGGGACGATGCTGCTGCCCGCTGGGGTCGGACAGCCCGGCCTTGGGAGCTCTTCTGTGTCGGGCTGCAGTGGTCAGAGACGGCTCTGAGCAGAGGCCTGGTGTTCCTGGTCGGGGGGTGACAAGAGACGTCCCTAAAGAGATGGGTGAGCTCAGGGTTCTGAAGTGGATTCTCCAGGAGACACCTGGCTACTTGGCAGGGGGAGGGGGACACCTCCCAGCCCAAACCTACGTTTTTCCTTTTGAACAAAGAGATAAGTCACGGTGATTCCCTGTTAACTGCCTGGCAGGATTCCTTGGGTGTACCGGGGAGTTCTCCACGGCACTTGGGCATCTCTGGGAGCTCTGACACCCTTGGCTGGAGTGTGTGTCTCTTTATTTCCTCTGAGAAAGGAGCCCTGTGAGGAGGGACCAGAGAACCTGAGCCTACTGGGTGCAGGGGAAGGAGGGATTTGCTTCACCATTGGACTGGCAGGAGATTGGACTAAACGTGGAAGGATCTGGCACGTGATACTGGTCTGGCCCTCCAGCTTCTTCCGTTTCTCTCAGCCATCGACGGGCTCATGGGTGAGCATATGACTGAGGTGGCTCCAATATGTGCTAATCCTGAGACTTTTCTAGAAGCTTTCACTGGAGGTGCTGATACAGTAGGGTTTCATCCCAGAGGTGTTGGGAACATCTTTGTCAGTTCAAGGGAAGAGCCTCCCAGACAATGATGCCAGTACGGAGGGAAGCCAAGAGGTGGAGGGCTTCCTGAACACATTGTGGAAGCCCCTGGATCTAGCTGTACCTGAAGCTGGATCCTCTTGGACTTTTTTGTTACTTAAGCCAATAATAACTACCCGTTTGTAGTTTAACGTCAGTTTGACTTGGAATTCTGTCCTTTCCCACATAACAAACCTGACTATGTATTTGTTCTGCTCATCAACAGACAAGAGGTCAGCCTCATTGGGAAAAAAAAATAGCCTCTTCTAAGGAAGGATACTGAAGGCTCCTGGAAGAATTGTATCAGACTAGTGGGATTCAGAAATGCACACTCCCTCTCATGGAGTCGAGGCCCAGTTCTAGGAAGGCCCATTCTTTAAATTGTCTTGTGCTCTATCTGTGCTGGTCATAGGTCATTGGTGTGTTTGTCCTCAGACCCACTGCCTGCTCGTCTCCTGCTGTGCTCTGTGTCCTGGGGAGTCTGACCCCCACTTGGGCATTGCCTGTGGGCATTGGGTCAGGCTTGGCCAATCAAAGGTACCACTTGGTCCTGGGGGGTGGAGGAAGGCAGAAGCCACGGTATGTCTTGCCCTCTCTCTCTGCCAGGGGCCAAGACTGTGCCTTTTCTGTGGCTCTGGCTCCCTTCATGGTCTCTTAGGCCAAGCCCAGCCTGGCCTACCAGCCGGCCGCTACATGTTGATGAATGACTTTCCTCCCTGGGAAAATGAGTGTCAAGGTTACTGTCCATCCCTTGCTGCCAGCTTCGGTGTGGTCAGGAGAAAACAGTTAACCCATTTAAGAGCAAATATTTTGAAGTTAACTCAGCAGAGTTAGAGCCAAGCAGGTTTCCATCCCATAAAAGCAAACATAGTTCAGTAGTGCCCCACAGACCAGCCGTTTAGCTGCTAAATGGAAAAGTGTCTGCTAATGATATTGGCACTCTGGTTACTGGAAGAAGTCCTATTCAGGGGAATTCTAGGACAAAGTTCCCAGTATTTGGTTACTCTGCATGTTATAAGCCTGTTACAGATCAGTTATGATAGATCAGGTACTCATTGGGATACATGAAAATGGGTGAAATACTATTTCTCATGCAAGAGGAACAGCATAAACCAGAATTACTCAAGGGCTTTTCAGGGAATCTGTGTCCTTGTGGGCCCCTACTTGCCATACTTAGATCCAAAAAGACGGAAAGCAAGGGAAGGTGAGTTCAGATGCACAATTTTTATTCCAGAATGATTCTGAAAGGCAGCTGTCTCACCTATCTGGGGGAGGCTGAGACTCATGCAGTTTCCTTCTTTCCCCTGGGCCCAGCCACTGTCTAGCCCTGTTCCCAGCAGAGGAAGACAGTGAGGGGCGCAGCATCCCTCACCCCTCATCAGCCAGGGGGGATGAGGGACAGCCCGAAACCTACACCAACAGCAGCTCTCGCATAACCCATGTGCCAGCAAGGTTCAGCTCTGCCCAGGGAGCAGCAGACAGACCTGGGAGTGATGCCTGCTGCTAGCATGTTCCTTCCCCACTCGAGCTGTTCCACGGCAGAAAGATTAAGAACAGACTTGTGCAGTCCTCTTAGACCAGGATTCATTTCCAACTCCCAACTTGAAGTTCCCTCAGAAAGAAGCCAAGGAGGGACGGTTCGATACTGCCCCACAATCCCAGCGCTGACCGCCTGCAGGTCGTGCAGGCTCCCCGAGTTCCGGGCACAGTCCCCACCAGCTGCAAGTCCAGGGGTTCCCAGGCCACCCACACTTCTGACACAACTGGCTACAGATTCAGGGATTCCTGTGAGCCGCTCAGGTTCCAGAATTCACTAGAACAACTCCCAGAACCCAGGAAGTGCTACACTTATGACCACAGTCTTATTACAGAATACAGAGCACGACCAGGCAAGAGAAGAGGCCCTCGGCCGAGGTCTGGGGGTGGGGTGGGGGGGGTCTAGAACTCAGGGTTCCCGTGTTCTTGCCCCGTGGTGTCAGGACACATGTCCTCCTCACACATCCATGTGTTCGCCAACCAGCAAGCTCCCTCCCAGGAACCCGCGACAAAGACCAGACACATCTTCAACACGGAAAGCAAGGAGGTGGACAGAATGGTGTTTCCAGCCACACACCCAGCCGCCTTCCGTCCCCTGCCACCCACGGGGCCTCCTCGCAGGTTGCAGACCAGACTCACGAGCAGGAGAGGCTGGGTTAAGAATTTTGGCGGACGGAAACTGTTTGCCTGTGCTTTATCCATTTCTCCTCCTTTTGGGGGCAGAACTTGTGTTTTTTTTGAGAAACCACCTGTTTCTCACTCTCAGCGCACTGGGGTGGCCTGGGCTGACCCTAGCTGTGAGCAGATGACTCGCGCCTGGCCAATCTGCACATCAGATCGGCTACCTACGTTAGCTCCCGGTGACCACCGAAATGCAATTCTCAAACTGTCTCTGAGATTATTAAATAGAAAGATATTGTTTTTACGCTGGACTTTATGTTGTAATAATATAAACTGAGAAATTCTTAGAGACACCATAGGAGATAATTTGCCTGCATATGAAGCCACACGATGGAAATAGAGATAAGAGATAAAAAGTCAGAGAGGCCGAATCCTGATGAAATAATTTAAGCCAATGGACCTAGCCAGGCCTGGAGCCTGTTTGATCCCCTCCGGACATTCCAATCTTGGGTCCAAAGAATTTGATTTTTTCATTTTCTTCCAAGTCCGGTAATTTTACTTGAACTTGGTATTGGTCATTATGGGTTACCATTCTCAGGATGCAGCATGCTCTTTTAATAAATAATTGTAAATTTTTTTTTTTATTTTAAGAGAAATTTCTCGAACTATAAATTTTAGTATTTTGTTCCCTTGCTACTTTTTTTTTTTTTTCCTTTCAGGGATTCCTTTTATCCATAAGTTGGTTCTTTTTTTCCCTATGAGCAAGAATTTTTACCTACTCTCCTAATTCTTTCTTCATCTGACTCTTTCTTTCACCATTCTCTTCTCTGCCTCCTAAAATCTTTGGAGCGACTGTGTGGTCAACAGTGCCCTTCCTCCGCAACATCTTCAAATGACTGTCCCCACAGACCTTTCGCTGACCCGCCTTACCTGAAATCTGACTCTCTGTGAGGACGAGGTACCCCTCTCAAAGGAGGCCCTTTTTGTTTATCTTGCTTGAATCTCTTGCCATGTGTCTGTATCACTGTCCAGCGCTCTCCATGCCTTGTCTGGAAACATCCCACTCGCTGCCCTCAATCAAGACTTAAGCTCTTAGTGCTGCTGACTCTCATGAGTGCGCTCGCTCGCGCTCTCTCTCTCTCTCTCTGTCTCACCTAGGGCCTTAACACACACCAGGGTTCAAATCCTGGCTCTATCATTTATTAGATTCATTACCTCGGGCAAGGTGCTTAATTTGCTTGTGCCTCAGTTTCCTCATTTGCAAAATAAGGCTAACAAAGACCTTTATATCATTCTTGTGATGGTTAAATTAGGTAAAGTGCACACAGTGATCAGAACAATGCTTGGGGCTACACGTTGGCTCTTCTCTTTCTTCTTCTTCCCCTTCTTCCTTCTTCCTTCTTCCTTCTTCCTTCTCCTTTTCCTCCTCCTTATTTTTATCCAGCTTGCTGCAGGCACATAAGCAGGCCCTTAGCTGGAATGATAATACTTCAAAAAAAAAAAAAAACTCTGTGATTTGATTTTGGTGTCTCAGAAGGTAACATCCCGGAGGTATGAATTTATGAACCATTAAAAGAAATAATGATAAAATTGAACCCCATGGAGGAGGGCTTATTTACTTACTTTCGGGATCGACTTTACTGCTTCCCATTGCTGGCCAAACCAGCTCACCCTCAGCCCAAGATAGAAAGCACCAGTTCATAGCAATAAGTGTGTGTGGCGGGGAACTTCCTGCATTCAGCTCGGTGATCACCAATGCGTGAGACCTCTGCACCCCCACGGATGCACCAGTGACCTCTGAGGGTGCGTTGCCATGGCCACCTCCTCTTCATGCCACCCTACCCTCACCCCCACTGCCGCCTCATGCCCTGCACCTCCCCTCCAGCATGTTCTAGCTCAGGATTTCACATCGTCACACAAGCCATTTTCCAAAAACTCTTGTCATCCCCCTGAGAGTGATTTGTCACCAGCAAGTAGAGTGATGGGAGGGGCCTCGTCATTAACCAAGAGATGATTCACAGGGCTCCATGCAAGAGCCTGTGAAAAGCGCCCTTTATTTTCCCCAAATAACATAAATCATCCCACCCAGCCCTGTCCTGAGCGACCTCCTTGCTTGTTTTGCCTCCTACAAATTAATGTAAATCCCTAGATGTGGGTGCATATTTGCAGTGAGAGGTCAGAATAGTGGCCAGAAGACCTTTTCTTCCCTTTCTATGAAACACCAGACACTGTGGTGTGGTTTCAAGCCATTTCCATTTCTTCCTTTCATATAACTGGGCAGGGGTCTTCCTCCAAACTCAAAAGTCCCTTCTTTGTGAACCAACACAGCAGAATTTAACACTGCACCCTCCCTCGCCAACTGCCAAATCTTGAACTTGCTGACTGGAGTGAATAATTAGGCCACCAAATGGAAGACAACATCCTGGTCTAGGAAAACAATCTCCATAATGTGCTGGCCCATCAGAAAACAGACTGAAATTATATGTTGAAGCACAGTGGAAATTTCCTCCTGCATGTTTTATGTAAACAAGTTCATTTGTTCATTCAATGAATCCACAGTTCTTCAAAGGCCCTGTTTATATTAAAAGAAAGAAGCAGAAAAATTTGGATTGGCTGGCAGCCAGCTCTACACCTACAGAGTTGTCAAGCTGTTAGAGCAACATTCGGGAGCTCAGATGTTTATGTTGAGATGGGCTCTTAAGCCAAAAGTAAAATATTGTTTTTGGATGCAGCAGCCAGATATGTGAGCAATGGACTCACATATTTAGAGACAAAAAGGCCAGTGTTTTGCAAAAGGGCAGAACTGAGCTGATGATGGACTTCAGACCTGGGCAGGCCCGGGACTCACACTTTTTTAAGTCTATGGAGCATCACACAGAGGCTTTTGTATTAGACAACTTTAAAGGAACAAAAAAGCAAAAGTGCCTGAGGTTAAGACCTTAATCCATGATGGTCCCTGGGCTACGTCCTTGGATTTAAAGGAAAAAAAAAATCTACCCACCAAAGTCCTAAAACTTGGGTCCTTTCTAAGTTCAACGTTTTTTATTTACTGTTTACAAGAGCATGTAGTGGTCAACTAGCAGCTTAGCTTCAAGAAAGGGTTTTTGAGAAAGAGGGTCTTGTATCAACCAGGATTTGTTGGTTGCAAGTGACAGAAAATCCACCCTAATTTAGATTAAGCAAACCAAGGGTTTTATTGGGTCGTAAATTTGAAGTAGAGTATGGCTGGATCCAAGAACTCAAAGGATGTCACCGTGTGGCTCTCTTTCTCTATTTTTCAACTCTGCATTCACCTGGGTGGGCTGCGTTTTAGGGTAGAGGTTGTTCACCTGTGGTAAGGTGGCTGCCCCTACTCCAGCTCAACACCATAACTTCTCAGCAATAACAGGGGAAAGGGAGCACCTCTCCTGCAGCTGCTCAAGCTGCTATCTGATACTTGGCAGTTATTAACTTTAATTGGGTCACATGCCCATATCTTAACCAATCACTGTGGTCATGGGATTCTTCTGATTGGCTGGACCCAGGTCACATGCACAGCCCTGGACCAAGCCCGACTATGTGGACAGAGAGTAGAGGAGGGGTGGCTAACTAAGGAAAATAGGATTAATTACAAGAAGAAAGGGAAGTGGATTTGGAGCAAGAAAAACTTGGTCTAAGAAACACGTCATAGCAATACGTAAATAAATAAATAAATAAGGAAAGGGTATGTCTGGTTTGAGAATGATCAAGATTATGACGAATCTGGAATTTTAAAGTTGGAAGCATCCTCCCAGATCTAGTCCAAGAGTTTCCAAACATTTTTTTTTTTTAAAGCAATAGACCTCTTTTTTCAAATAAAATCCAAAGTCTATGGGGACATCCATGATGAAAACAGATCAGCATGTTGCTATTCGGTTAAAAGAGGAAAAGAGGAGTAGGGGAAAGGCCCAATGTTCTGCCCTCTTAGTTCTCCATACTCTGGCATAACTCCCAATTTCAACTCCTCTTTGGCAACTGAGGGAAGACATTCAAAAACTGCGGGAGGTTCAAAGATGACTTTAGGGGGTTAGGTAGACACAGTATAGAATAACACTGACTCACACCAAGAATGCCTCTTACCCAATCAATTCTCTTTCTATCTTGTTGATTTTATAATACCAAGGAGAAAGTCAAAAGTTTAGTGCTAATGTATTTTAATCAATTTTTTACTCCTTGCTAGTACTCATTTGAAAAACAAGAGGTCAGTTTTTCAGGCTCAGAGTGCTCTGTGGGTGACAGTATTAGGCTAGAATTTACTATAAATATTCTATTTTCATTGCTTTTGTTGTTACTATCTTCTATTTTTTTAGGAAAATGATTCTGGTTTTCCATCTTATGATGATGACATTTCTGTGTATTTCCTTTTTTTCTTTTGAATTAAAAAATGTTTTATCGTGGTAAAATATACATATCCTAAAATCTACCATTTTAACCATTTTTAGGTGGACGGTGCAGTGCGTTAAGTGCATTCACACTGTTGCGCAACCATCACCGCCATCCACCTCCAGAACTTTATCTTTCAAAATTGAAACTCTGTACCCTCTAACTCCTCACCCCGCCCCATCCCCAGCCCCTGGCAAGTATGTGTTTCTTTTAAATACAGGTATATAAGTAAAACACATAAGTGTATGCAAATAAAAATATTTAATAAATTATAGTACAGATAGTGCATGTGGGAAAGGATAAAATTGAGAGAGATGTTTGCAAAACACTAGAAGAGCTTAGCCCCCTAAAATGATAAAACCCTGTCTACAATATCCCTGCAAACCCAAACCTTTTGTTTGAACCTTGGGAACAATACAGCCCCCTCCTTCGCAGGGCAGCCTGTTTCACGATGCACAGGGTTAAGTGCTGGAAAGTTCTTCTTTCCATCCAGCCTCGAACCCTTGGCCGGAGGATTGGCGCTGCCTTACGAGTAGCTTTCCTCTCCCACTAGAGTGATTCGGATACTCGAAACTGGGTTTCATAGCTACGTTAAAGGCCTCCCTTCTTGGCAAAGTACCCCGCGTTTGCTCGCACACCCGGACCAAGGGTACCCCTGACACGGAGCAGCCTTTTCAGCCTGCCCATCACCCCCTGCCCCACCTTCTGGCCACACCTGCCAGGCTTTCTGTTGGGATCCACCCCTTCTCCACTGTCATTCATGTTGATTGGCGAGGCTGACTCCAGGGCTGACCAATCAGAGCAGGTCCTTGCCTAAGCCACAATGATTGGCTCAAGGGTGAACACGTGATCATTCATGGCAGTCGAAAGCCCTCAGGTGCACCAAGTCTAGCCTCCTGTGCCACCTAGCCCTAGGCGGTTAATCACCCTGCCTCTAATCAGTGGCTTTGGCTTTTTAAAATTCCTATAATATGAATGTGTTCGAAGGTAAGGGCTCTACCCATGATTTCTAGCAGTATCTGCCACCAGGCTTGACCCCTGTGGCAGACGCCTTCTAACGATGTGACAAGTATTGCAAGCTCATTTCATCTTCAGAACAACCGTGTGAGGCGCTCCGAGGACTGTCTTTATTTCAGGTGAGGAAACCGAGGCACAGAGGGGTGGGGTATCCTGCCCAGGGTTCCCGCAGTAAGTACCCAGGGAGGGATTTGAACTCGGGCAGCGTCGCTCTGAACCAGTCCTCACCTCACCCATGGCACGGCTCTGAGAGCTGCTCCCGGGGCCACGAGCAGAGCAGTAACGCGAGCCGCCCCTGTGGCTTGCACTCTCCTGGGCTTTCTCCCTTTCAGAGTTGACTCACGTTGTTACTGGCTGCTCTGCAAGCTCTCTCGAACAGAATGCCTTTGATCTTGAACCTTCTCTTGGAAGCCTCTGAAGGACTTCATTAGGTGTAGGGGCCTGCTGCAGGTGGCCATCTCTCCAGCATCTCAGCTGTCTGCCCTCCTGTCTCCTCATTATCTGGCCCGCAGGGCTTGTATCAGCACCCAAGGTGAATTCTGTCTTCCCTCTGCGGAAAATAAAAGAGAATTAAAAAGTCTCAGTCTTGTGAAATTGAAAATTCCAGCCAAGGGGCCAATGAGGCCCCGGACTGGGAAGCTCCAGTTCCCAGGAGAGAGCCAAGTCCTGCTCTGAGATAACATCAGTCTTTTGCCTGCACACGCAGACAGAGGCAGGGACTGTAATTACACCTCTTAATCTGAGGCTTTACTTTACTTAATGAGTAATTTGCCAAAACCACGCTACCGTTCAAGGCGTGAACCTGGTGTGTGAAGGGTTCATGTACATCTATCCCACTTGGCATCTTCCTCTTCATCATCTTGGATCTTGGGAGAAAATGTCTGCCAACCACCCAGCCGCCTCCTCACTCACCCTCCTGCCCCCGGGACTTTTCTGGTCAGAGCTAGCCAAGGAAAGGGGCCCTCCAGAAACACCGGCGTTGTGGAAAGGGGAGAGGGAGGCAGTGAGGATGAGCAGGAGCTGCGGCTGCTGGGGGAGGCCAGGACAGTCTGTGCTGAGCTGCTATGCGGGACAGTTCAAGGGCAGCCAGGAAGTCCCATCCCTTCATGAAGAGGACACTGAGCCCACTCTCCTCAAGGCGTTTGCAGAGGTCAGACATTCTGTTAGGGCCAAACATGGACCTCAATGAATTGCAGGATAGGAGGTTACGGTGAATTCGTCAACAAAGGCAGAGTGGTTTCAGGACATCACTGAGCTTTGATGCTAATTTCCCTTAAAGTTCTTGGAATTAGAAGAGACAAAATTTGGGGTCTAGCAGGAACTGCTTGTTACCCACCCCGTATCATCTAGTCTCCTCTTCTTCCTTGGAAACAGAACCACCAGTTTAGCTGGGCACATGGCTCCTTAGAAGGAAGATGACTTTGCCTACCCTCCCTTGCACTAGGTGAGGTCATGTGATGAAGGAAAGGCCAATGTCATATAAGAAGTCTTGTATGAGTTGTCAGAGTAGAAAACAGGCTCATGGGAATGGTGTGCCTTTTGTGCTCTGATTTCATTTCTCCCTCTGGCTACCCGGAATGTGGATGCTAGGGCTGGTGCCTGGCAGCCATCTTGGACCATGAAGTGGCTGTGAGGACGGAAGCCATCCATAGCGTAGCAGAAATAGGAAAGGCCTGTGGTCCCTGATGACTTCATGGAGCTTCCACATTAGCCATGGACCGTTTATCTCCCCAGCCTCCTTCAAGTAAGAGAATGCGATGACTTGCTTGTGTTTAAGTCACTGTTATGTCGAATTTTCTGTTAAATGTGATTGGATCTACCCTTACAGATATAGGGGTCACATGACTCATGGGGCAGTGCAGGGTGGGGAGAAGCTTTGTGGATCAAGT
>RJWJ010031207.1:0-19351 GCA_004363605.1 Indri indri
CCATTTAACTTGCGCCAGAACGTTGGCAGCATTATAATTGCTAGTATAATAAGTCATGCGACTATTAGCCCGTGTTGGACGTAAGCACCTTCTCTGCTCTTACAGCACTGCGACTGCTGCTGTCAGACTGTCTTCCTACAGCTCAGGCTCCACGCCGCAGCCAGAGGGAGCTTTATAATCCAGAAATCTGACAACGTCCCTCCTGTTCTTAAATTCCTCCCCCAACCCCCTGTGACGCTCAGAATGAAGGGCAGATGCTAAGCCCGACATCCAGAACCCCTGTGATCTGGCCCCTGCCTACCTTCCCAGCCTCACCTGTCACCTCTCTTCCCCCCCGCCCACAATGCTCCGGTCCCACCGAGTTGCTCATTTCTCCAAAACATGGAGGATTCTCTCAAGCCTCACCACCCCCCGCACCCCCACGCATGCCGCTTCCTTTACCTAAGGCAACGTTCGCTCCCTTTTTTATCTGACCGATCCTGTCCACTCCTTCCTTAGCTCACTGGTGCAAACAACTGTCCTGGTGTCACCTGAAAAGACACAGGTAATATCACTTGATAAACACGCATGTGTTTATCCAGAACATTCATCCTGTTTACCTTCGAACCATGGTTTCCTATGTCATCTATCTCTCGTTTCTTGGCTGAATAGTGGCCTATAAACCTCTGTTCTCTGGCTCTTTGATCCTTTCCCATTGGACGGTCGACACTATGATACTCACTCCCATGAATCTGGTACCATTGTAGCCCCGAGTAAGAGACACTCTCAGAGCCTTTGGTCTCAGTTCATAACCACCCACCTTCTCACACACACGCACACACTTTTATCCCAGATGGGAAAATACTAAGGAGGACTGATATAACAGCAACAGCTTATACCTATTGAGCACTGACAGCATGCAGGCCTTCTGCTAAGCGCTACGATTACTTCTTTGATTAAAAAAAAAATCACCCATAAGGCAGGTGACCACAGGCTCCTCAGAGGAAGGAGCTCTCAGCTCAGGTTCTTGGTACAATTATGAGTTTTCTTTCTGAACTGATTTTTAACTGCCATACTAGGTTTACATTGTAAGTCACCTCAACTCTCCTGAGAGGTAAAAGCAAGTTTTATTTATAAATGAATGCATGCTTATGTGGAAGTTTAATAAAATCCTAGAAAAGTTTTAAAGCTGAAAAGATCCATGGGGATCAGCTGCTTCACTTCTCCCTTCTCACAGACAGAGAATTAAGGTCTATACCGAATTTGAAAACTAGTCCCTGAACACGTTTTGTGTTTGGCCCATATGACATTTTTTGGAGGGTCAGTATTTTAAAATTGGGTGCAGACACACACACACACACACACACACACACAAAGAGAGAGAGAGATCTGTTGGTCCTGGTTCTGAAATATCGAAATATTTAGCAGTCCCTAGGTATACACCCGAGGGAAATGAAAACATCCATCTACACAAAACTTGTACACGTTGTACACGAATGGTCATAGCAGCATTATTTCTAACAGCCCAAAGGTAGAAACAGTGCAAATGTCCATCAGCTGATGAATGGATAAGTGAAATCTTCTATACCCATACAATGGAATACTATTAGGGAAGAAAAAGGAATGAAGTGCTGATACACGCTACAACACAGATGGACCTTGACAGGATTATATTAGCTGAAAGAAGTTAAAGGCCCCATGTTGTATGATTCTATTTATGTGAAATGTCCAGAAGATGCAAGGGGTTTATTCTGAGTTTACAAAATGCTTTATCTTGCTTGAGCATCATAACGAACCTATGAATTATTTATTGTTTATCCACATTTTACAGATACATTTGGAAGTTGGGCGGCCTATCCAAGGAGTTATAATTTGAGCTCAGATTTTCTTTTCTTTTCTTTTCTTTCTTTTCTTTCTTTTTTTTTTTTTTTTTACTTCTTTGTAGAGACAGAGTCTTGCTATGTTGCCCAGACTGGTCTCGAACTCCTGGACTCAAGCAATCCTCCCACCTGGACCTCCCAAAGTGTTGGGATTACAGGCCTGAGCCACTGCACCTGGCCTGGGCTCAGATTTTCTGACTTCAAATGTCATGCTTTCTTTTTTCAGTATGCAATATTTTAGAAATACATAAAAGTACAAAATCACATAACAGACATGCACATACCCACCCCGGAGATGAAACAGCTGTCGGCATTTTGCCGTATTCGCATTGGAGCTCCCCATGCCCTTCCTCCTGCGTACCAATCCTGCATACCTCCTGCATTCTTCTTTATCCCGTGCCAAGGTCTGCCTGAGCTGCCCTCCAGCCTCCTCAGCTACTAGGCCTGGGCTCTGCTGGCTGCCTGTCCTCTAACTGGTTTCTCTCCAATACGAGAGTAGATGAGACCAAATGAGACAAGGAGAGTAGAGGAAAGTTAATGTTTATTAAGTGCCCATTTTGAGCCTGGTTCTGACTGCGTCGGCCATTTTGCATATATTCTATCATGTAATTTTCACCACAATACTGTGAACCAGACATTAGCTACTACCTGGCATACTATGCATTTACCTATTTATTGTCTGTTTGTCTCTCTAAATGGTAAGCTCCATGAGGGCAAGGGTTCGTTGCTGCATCTCCAGTTTTTAGAATGGTTCCTGACACATAAAAACAAAAAATAATTATAGGTAGCACTTATGCTGGATATTGTTGTAAATATTTTCATACATTAACTCAAGCAAAGAACAATAACAATAATAATAGGTAGCACTTATCTTGTGCCAGACACTGTTTTCTGTTCATACATTGACTCAATTATTTCTCACAAAATCCCTAATGGCAGAGAAGCTACATCTTCCTTTGCCAGGTGATAAAACCAAGGCATAGAGAAAAATTTGGTTGGCCCCTTCCTTAACAGCTAGAGCGCAGTGGAGGCAGGATTCAAATCCAGGTCACCACTCTCAGGGTCTGTGTTTTTAAATGCCATGCCATTCTGCCTCTCATAAAGGATGCTCGATAAATATTTGTTGAATGAATCATTATGCCCTTTTACAGATGAGGAAACTCATCCTCTTGCTGTGATCCCACAGCTTATAGGACCATAACCATAACCTATAAAATTTTTTTTTGTTATTGTGGTAAAATATACATAACACAAAATTTAACACTTAACCTTTTTTTTTTTTTTTTTTTTTTTGAGTCAGAGTCTCACTCTGTTGCCCGGGCTAGAGTGCCATGGCGTCAGCCTAGCTCACAGCAACCTCCAACTCCTGGGCTCAAGCGATCCTCCTGCCTCAGCCTCCCGAGTAGCTGGGACTACAGGAATGTGCCACCACACCCGGCTAATTCTTTTTATTTTCAGTAGAGATGGGGTCTCACTCTTGCTCAGGCCAGTCTCGAACTCCTGAGCTCAAGAGATCCTCCCGCCTCAGCCTCCCAGAGTGCTAGGATTACAGGCGTGAGCCACCGTGCCTGGCCACCATTTAACCATTTTTAGGTGTGGCATTAAGTATATTCACATTGTGGTGAGACCATCACCACTACCCATCTCCAGGACTTTCTCTTCTTACCCACCTAATTCTCTGCACTCAGTAAACTCCCCATTCCTCTAAAATTCTTAGCAAGGAGACAGGTAGGAAGTCAGCTGTATGAGATCATTTAAGAGAAGCAATTAAGAATTCTGCCCTTGGAATTGGTTCTTCCGTTGTCTGTCACAAAATCAGAAATTCTACCATTAGAGCTTCATTCTTGTGGTTTCAAAAATCTTGGAGTCTTTTGAGAGCCCAAAGAGAGGGCGAGGACATGACATTGCCATCGGTGTAAGCGTAGGTGGGGGATCCAGGGAGGGCACCAAGGGAAGACTGGAAGGTCACCCCAAGGATCTCCCCCACTCGGAGCTTGTTCACGACTTGGAACTGCCTTCATTCACTCACTCATCAGATACTGACAGTGCCCATTATATTCCAGACACTGCCGAGGCCCCAGGGATGTGCTGGGGTGCACATTGTGGGGGCCACTGAGGAGTAAATAGTGCTACCATCCTTGCCATGGAAAGAGAAGTGCGCCACACTCTGGGAACACATCAGAGGGGCTCCGGGAGAAGCAACGTCAAAGCCGAGACCTAAAGTTTGAGTAGGGGTTTGCTAGATGAACAGATTGGGGAGAAATCGGGAGAGGGCGCCAAGAGTACTCCAGGGAAAAGGGAACAGTGTGCATATGCCTGGAATGGAGACACCTAGGTGTGGAACCTCACAATGATCAATGAGGGGACTGAGGGGGCCATGGGGAGAGTGGGGAGAACAAAGGCTCTAGTGGTGCCCAGGACCGGACCAGGCAGGGCCTTGTAAAGCAAACTAGAGAATTTGTACTTTATCCTGAGAGCAATGGGGAGCCATGGGAGGATTTTACGCTGGGAGGTGCCATGGCCAGGCTTGCATTTCAAGAGATGTGGAGGATGGGGGAGGGGGGGAATACTGGGAACAGGGAGACCAGGTGGTGACGGTTGTGCAAGCCCAGCTGGGGGCAAGGGTGCTCTGCACCAAGACAGTGGCTCCTGAGAAGGCTGCAGAGATAGGAGTCATGAATGATGCCTGGGCTCCCAGATTGGATGACTGAGTGGGTGGTGCTTCCATTCACCCCTTCCCTGAGACAAAGGGCCCTGGGAGAGGAGCTGGTTTGGGTGGGGAGTTTGGTTAGTGCCCCTCTTACAGGAACTTCTAGTGCCTGTATTTCTCCTTTCATATTATTTATCACGCTAGGCTTTAAATTGCTTATTTACCTGGCCGTACCTAGATTGGAAGTGGTGAGGGCAGGGATCACATCTACCTTGCGCTCTGGTGTATCCCCATGCCTGGCATATGGATGGTGTTCTAAAACCAAATTGAATGAATGAATGAATGAATATTCATTTGCCATCCCTTACTCTCAAGATACTTCTTAGAGTCTTCCAACGATGTGATTTCCAAAAAAGGTTTAGCTTTGTCACTAATAACACATATACTATAAAGCTCCCCTTCTCCTAATGGGTTCTCTTTCCAAATGTTCAGTGCTTTTCTGATTTTGTGACTCAGACTTGTTGACTGGTTTTTGCCTGCAGGGTCTGTCCTCCTGGTTTTAATTGTGGTCCGAAAGTTGTGGCGTAATTAGGATGTTGAAGATGGAAAAAAGATGGTGTAAATTTTACTTAACTGGGTGACATAACTGAGTAGGTATTTCTTAATTCCCTCTCTAGTAGTCAAGATTAAGGAGCTTTAGCTCTGTCGTAGTAATTGTCAGAAACACGTCATGAACCTCCTTTCACAGGTGCCTCAGTCTCCCTCCCCAAAATGGTATCAGCATGACTCCAAAGACCAGACAGGCTTTACCCTCATTTTCCATTTTTACTCCACAGCTTCATTGCGAGAACCCCCACCCTTCTCCCACC
The DNA here is from genome assembly GCA_004363605.1 of Indri indri. Lineage (NCBI taxonomy): Eukaryota > Metazoa > Chordata > Mammalia > Primates > Indriidae > Indri > Indri indri. Next base: position 5,379 of record RJWJ010031207.1, read on the forward strand.
TCTACATTTCCACCCCCAAAAAATAAGAGCCATAATTCACAATTCCTAGAAACAAAAGGTACTCTGAGGCAAATCTCAACACAACAGGTAGGCTGTTCTGTGACACCCTGCAGTACAAAAAGGCTACATTTCTTTAATGTTCTAAACCACATTAAATCTACTTCATGCCCTATACTCAAAAGGGTCAAAAGTTGCCACATCCCAGAAGTTGCTCATGGTTTTTTCTTGCGCCATGAGTCACACGAGAAACCCAGGGCTTACACAGATCAGAAATTTGGGAGAGGGCCCTGGTCCTCCACCCATCGTTTCATGGTACCTACCCATGAGCTGCCAGCTGCAAAATCCAGTGCTAATTTTTCAGTCTTCATCTTATTCAAACCATCAGCAGCATTGGACATGGTTTATTTCTCCCTCTTTCCCCTCCAAAAACTTTCTTTCTTTTCCATTCTCTGGCTGCTCTTTCTCAGTGACTTTGTTGGTTCCTCCCCATCTTCTCCAACTTTAAAATTAGGGCAGCCCAGGCCTCCATCTCTAGACCTCTTCTCTGTCTTCACTCATTGTCTAGATGAGCTCATCTGGTCCACAGCTCTAAATACAATCTACGTTGGTAATTTCCAAAGTTGTCTCCAGTTCCGACTTCTCGCTTCAACTCTAGCCCCCCGTAGTTGACTGTCTACTTGACATCTCTGCTTAGATGTGCAACAGACATCTCAAATCTAACGTACCCAAAACCTGATCTCCCCTCTCCCCCCACCCAGCTCCGTTCTCACTCTTTCCAGTCCCAGCAAATGACAGCACCATTGCACTTCTTGCTCAGGCTAAAAACCTTGGAGTCATTCTAGACTACCCCCCACCTGCTGCTTCTTTTGAATCCTACATTCGATCCACAGCAATCTGGCTGTCTCTTGCTTAGAAATATTTCTCACCTCCTCCCGTGCTGCCACCCTAGTCCAAGTCACTGGCATATTTTTGCCATAAAGCTTGCATCTGCTTCGCTTCTATCCTTATCACCTAAACCTGGCCTTCACACAGTAGCCAGAGTAATCCCTTTCAACAAAAGTTAGATCGTATCACTTCTGTGCTCAAAATTTTCCAATAGCTTCTCATCACAGTCAGAGTGAAATGCAAACTTTCCAATGATCTGCAAGCACTTACTTGACAGGGCCCCTCTGCAGGGAATGCTCATTCACAAACACCCACGTGGCTCATTCCCTCACCTCCCTTAAGTCTTTCTTCACGTGCAGCCTTCTCGGTGGGGCCTGCCCTGCCCACCCCATGCACGCCCGGGCCTCCGTACCCCTACCTCTCTCTGTCCTCTCACCGGCTTTATTCTTCTTCATGGCCTTTAGCATAACTCGTCACAAATGTATTTATCTCTGTGTTGCCTGCCTCCCTCCTCTGAAAGGTAAGCTCGGTGAGAGAAGGGACCTTTGTCTGTTTGGTTCACTGATCTGTCTTCCACTCCTAAACAGGACCTGGCTCGGACTAAAGCCTCTGTCTGGTGACCGAATGAATGAGTGGCCGCTGCCCCCGCCGCTCCCTGTGCAACCCACATGAAGGTGGCAGCTGCCAGCAGCCACTCCCTCTCCGACCTCTGCCAAGGTTCCCACACTCTGCCCTCAAAGCTTCCCACACAGCCATCCTCACGCAACACTGTGTCCTTCAGGGGTTCAGCGTTGACACAGGGCATAGGTCACTGCCACTTACGGCGTCTGCCCACTCCACACCTCCCTCCCGTCTTGAAGACTTTAATTTCACCACCACCTTTTAAATATGCGCACAAACTGCTTACTTCTCCCTGGCGGGAGGGGGAACCCCGAGAGGCAGCATAGCATAATGCTCCATAAACTTTGGTGGCAAACTGCTGGCATCCAAATCCTGGGCACCCAACAGCTGTGCAGCTTGGGGCAGGTTTCGTAACCTCTCTGTGTCTTGGTTTCCTCATCTGCAAGACAGAGACGATACTAAGAGTCTCATCCTTGCAGGTCTGTTGTGAGAATTAGTTAATCTACGTTAAGTGCTTAGAATCGTGCTTAGCACAGTATGTGTTTGCTATTATTTTGGTAAGATGTTGGTCTCTTCCATAAGGGAGGTGAGCTGTGGGGTAAGAAATGATATTTCCCCCCAAGGATTCTACTCTGGAAGAAGAAAGAAAAGAAAGAAAGAAAGAACGAGGCATGGAGAGGAGGGAAGGAGGGGAGGGAGGGAGGCAAGGGAAATAACAAAGAGGAAGGAGGAAAGGAAAGAACAAAGCTAATGTCGCACAAGAGAGAAGCAGACAGACAAATACACAACATAGTTTCTCCTTAAACCACCTGTTGTGCTGGTAAAGTGAAATGTCACATAAAGGGAATTCATACTTGAGGAGAGATCAGCTTTGCAGCTCTCAGAGCTTGCCCTTCAGCTGGGGAAAGCCGTGTGTTGCTATGAGGAATGAATTCTGTTCTGCACCAGACATTGGCTGCGTGCTGACGGTGTGCCTGAGCTGTGAACGCGAAATAAGACCAACGTTAACAGCCAAGCACACTGTCAAGCTCAAAGTCCGTGCTTAATGCCTGTGTCTGTTATTCTTCATACAAAATCATTTTGGCCTGGGGCACAGGTAAGGAGGAGAGAGGCCTAAAATCAGTAATATTAATTGAATTGTTTCTTAAATCTATGCCCATTTTAACTTGCAAAATTTTCTATACACAATCCCGCTTCTTCCAGCAGCCTTCTCTGCCTGAAGTCAGCTCCACCCAGGAGGCGCTGGAGAAGGGTGAACACGGAAGGGCCACACCCCCCCCCCACCAGGGCACCCTGGAGATGAGGGCTCCATGCAGCACAGCTCCCTGGGGAGTCCCTGCTTCCTGCCAGCAGCTCACTAGGCCCCCAGTGTGGACATGGCACGTGGGGTGTGGCTGGGCAGGAGTCCCGAGGGGAGCATTCCTGGGGTGCGCAGAATGGTTTCTGGTCAGAAGGGTTTGTAAAAGCTGGGTCTGCAGGCAAGTGGGAGTTTGCAAGGGGTGTGTCTGGCCAGGGCAGGAGAGGGGCTTGGAGAGAGGCTGAGCACCAAGCAGGCCCATGTGTGTCCTCGGGGCACCTGCTGGACTCAGCCCAACCGGGAAAGAAGCTTTGATTGGTTTTCCTCTCAGGCGCACCCAGCCATGCCTTTCCATCACAAGCATTGCTGGCCCTGCGGGTTGTGGGGTTTACACACCCACCATACCCTCTAAATGCTTTCATCCCGACAAAATGAGGGGTGACATGCAGCAGGGAGGGGGCCACCGAGGTCGGCCTTTCAGTAATTGCTTCATCGCCTCCCTTTTCCTCCTCGTTCAACCTGAAAACCTCAGTCAGATCCATTAGACCAGGATTCATAGTGCCTGACAGTCAGGAAGCCCAGGTTCTGGTCCTGAAGCTACCGCTCTCTTGCTGTGTGGCCCCAGCCATGTTGTTTAACCTTACTGGGCCTCCATTCTATCTTTTTAAATGAACGAATTGGGCCAGGTGATCTCTGAGAACTCTCCCCAGCCCTAAGAATCAGTGATTTTTTTCTTATAATTTGATTGAAATAGAATACACGGTTCTTGCATTCAAGGAACGCTGAATCTGGCAAAGAAAATTGTCCTCACACACGTGAAAGAGGTGATAACTTAGAAGACCCGACATAAGGAAGAGTCCCCGAGTGCTCTGCTCAGTAAAGGCTGTGAGAGTTCAGGAAAGATGTGCAGAGGAAGGAGCCCTGCTGGTCCTCGGGGCCAGATCCTGGCAGCCCAAGCACGTGCGCGGTTCCCCAATGTGCTTATGAACGCGGTGGCCCTTCTAGCCATCCGCTGGCCATGGGACTGCTGGTGGGGACCCCAGGAGATGTGGCCCTGCAAAGGGGTAGCACATTGGGGTGAGAGGACCCAGGTGAGACTCGCTTTTGTGCTCGAGTTAGAAGTGACATGGCTCTGCAGTGGGACACCGCTCCTAGCTATGAGACGCCCGCCGTCAGTTTTCTCAGTGAGAACATGGTACTGCTCTCATAAAATGGTTGTTAGGGTTCAACAAAATACAGCATGCAAAGCGCTTAGCACACTTACTGTAGACAGTAAGTGCTCAATAAACTTTAGCATAGCCTTGCTTTATTACTGTTAGTGTGTGCCCTGGCGCGTCCTTTCTGAGTCGAACTATATATAGTCCCACCCCCTGCACTCATTTCACTCGAGACACCGGTCAGAAATCTGTGAGAAGCTGGCAAGCACGGAGTTGGCCACCTTTCCAAAGCTACGTGCCAAGGTCCCGGCCTCGGCGCCAGGGCCACGTGGCTGGAAGGAGAGGTGTCTGGGAGCAGAGGGGTGGGGGAGGGGCTGAGGGAAGGCCCAGGGCTCTCGCTGGCCCCCAAGCACAGGGAGAGGGCCAGCCAGCAGGTCCGACGCATGCGGATGCGGCATGCGGTGACAGCTCTTGGCTCAGTCTTTCTCGAGCAGTGGCAGGTGTGCGCTCATCGTTAGCAAGGAGAAGTGACGTGGGGGCAGCTCCGGCCCCGTGCCATCGTCTTTCACTGCCAGCTGTTGGTGTAGGGCATAGGACATTGCCTCACCCTCCGCATGGCGCGGGAGAGCCCAGCGCAGACCACCTAGGGCAAACGAGGCTGAATTAGCAGCTGCAATTCTGGAGTCAGACTCAAAGGGTGACAATGTGCGATTCCTTTACAGCTTTTCTCATTGCTCTCTCCCCGCCCCACTGCGCAGTCCTGCATCGCTCCAGTTATTAAACTGACAGATGGAAGCTGCGCGCGTGGTGGCGGGCATCTGTAATCCCAGCTTCTTAGGAGGCTGAGGCGGGAGGATTGCATGGTCCCAAGAGTTCGAGACCAGCCTGGGCAACAGAGTGAGACCCTGTCTCTAAAACGAAACAAAACACAACAAAACTTACGAATGAAAATGAAGACCAAAGTTACAAAAAATAAATAACCCAACTCAGTGTGCTGAGTTGAGTAAAGTAGATATGATACAGGCGTATTTTCTTTATATCAAATTACAGAGTCTGATACCCAAAATAAACGGATAATATGGTAGTCTAAAATAAAACACTAAAAGCTTTACTACCCCTCCTTAAACATTCCAACTGTCACTCCCCCTGCCCCTCAAAATGAAAAAATTTAGGATATTCTAACACAGACAGCTCCATGATGGCTGCAATATGATTATCTTCTCTCAAAGCAATAGTTTTCATTTACCAAGATTGATTTGTTTTTGTTTAGTTTAGTGTTTTTTCACCTAAGTGTGACGAGTCCCAGTGAAGCACTTAGCAGTGAGAGGGAACGTGACCATCCTTGTGGAATTAGTAGCTCCAAGCCATCTTCTTCCCATACGTCCAGATTTCTTCTTCTATCCCTCCCAGGAGCTCACCGTGGAGGGCTGCTTTCCAAGAGTTTATGTGTAACTTCCTTTGCTGTGGAGGCCAGGCTCTAGGTTAACTTCTGGAAGTATCTTTGGAAAGTAATTCTCAGGCAAAACTCCAAGAAAAAGAGACACATGGTGAGGAACTGACATAATTTTTTAACACCACAACCAGCATATTTCTGCAGGCAACAGCAGCCAAAAGAGATTGCCAAGACCAATATTGATCTAGTCCTTCATCCAATCAACAAATGCCATTGTTTATAAGATATAATTTTTCTTGGTGAAAGTTCAAAGTTAAACTCTAAGGATTTTCAAAACTATAAAAATGAGAGGCTTTCATACCCTAAAAAAAAAAAAAAAAAAAAAATTCCTGGCCAGTTTTCTTCCTTCATGGGTTTTCACAGTCACTATAAGACACATAGCCAAGAAAACATTTTTTGGCCTTTTTTTCTGAATTCTGGTAGTTTTTTTTTTTTTTTAAGGAGGATTATACTAAATATCTATGTAAAAGTTTCCTAAATCTTTGCACCTCTCCTGAAAATAATGAACGTCAGAAGCGCAGGTGACTAAGGCTTGCTTTTCTGCTCCAGGTCTACCCACCTGCAGAATTCCATAAATCGATTCCACTTTTTCCGGGTTTAGCTTCATGCAGCACTCTCCCTTCCCACCTCTCTTTTTAATATGGAAATGACAGAGTCTTTACGAAGCCCCTGGAGTGAGCAAAGGGTTCTGTGGCTCACACCTTATTCCAAAATGGAAAACCTAAGCAAATAAACGGTGAGCAGATGGTGCTTTGTACACTGGTTCCTTGTGGTTCTTCTAGATCCACTTCCAGGAGCTGGTGTCAGCGATGAGCAAGTCAGGTTTCGGATGTGGAACTAGGGTGGGATAACAATGAGATTTATGAGATCTCAAGTTGGGCAGCTTCTTGTTTTTTAAAAAGAAAAATTAGAGTTAAAAGAGGTCATGCCTTCTTCTCCATGTCTGCCTTCCCCCCAGAAGAGCTAGTCTAGTGGTTTGCACACACATGGTGCCAAGTGTTAGCAGACCGATGGATCGGTTGGTTCATTTTAGAGGCCTACAGTATACTGATTCGTTGCTACGGAGATGTCTTTTCCAGTTTGGAGGAGCCGTGAGCTAAGGATAAAGAGGAGCATCCATTCCTGACACAAATGTGTGCTGAGCGCCTATCCCACGCCAGCCTCCGGTCCAGGCACTTTTATTCCATCTGTGAATAAAACAGACATTCAATCCCTGCCTTTGAGGAGCTCATGCTCCACTGCGAGTGGAAGGGGTGGTTATAAGCAATGATTGACTCTTTTAGAGGAGATGCTCTGAGTAAGTGTATACGTTATCTCAGAGAAGTCTGGCAAGCCAAGACTCTGCACTGGGACACAGCAATGGCATTCTGAAAACCACAGCAAGCCACCAAAGGCAGAGCCATCAGGAGGCCAGGAACCGAGGAGCTAATTTTGAGCAGAGACATCTTGTGCCAGCACTGACAGCTCACACCTGTACAGAGCTTTCCCATTTGCCAGGAGCTTTCCACATATGCTATTTCCTACGGTCTTCACCCTAGCCCTGCCAGATGGGAAACAACTATCATTCTAGTCCTGTAGCTGAGGAAACCAGGGTTTTGAGACCAACCAAGAGTGACTTGCACAAGGTCATGCAACACACATAGCAGAGCTGGGATTCAAGCTCAGCAGAATAGCAATAGTAATAAATAGAATGTCAATGTTTACCACATGCTCGGTGCTATTCTAAGTGCTCTGTATAAAGTAACCCATTTCAATCCTCAAAACAGCCTACTGAGATATAGACAACTATTTTCCCATCTTACAGAGGAGGCATTTGAGGCTCAGAGAGGTTGAGTCACTTGCCTAAGGTCACACTGCTAAAAAGTTGCAGAGCTCGGATTCAAACTCAGGTCATGCAAACCTAAGCAGCCTCCTGAAATGGCAGCCACAGCACTGGGCTCAAGGGCAGTGCACTCTCTCAAGTGCAGGAAAGAAGGCTGGTCTGTTGATCGACTGGCCAGGAACACAAGAATAGCCACAGTGCCAGAGATGTCACCGTCTATCACAAAGAACAATGGTCTCTCTGTGCTAATAATATATTTCAAGAGTGATAATATCGTTAAGTAAGAGGGAGACAAAGTGAAAGGATTTTGAGAATTGTCTGAAGATCCCTTTGGCACAAGCCAAACTCCCATTACAGTGAAGCTGGTTTATCTGTTACTCCTTTGAACTAACAGGGGACCATGATTTGCACAATTTTCTTACTTAACTATAACCACCCTGTGATCTCTCTCTTCTCTGAACTCTCGCTGTATTCAGTCTTTACTAGACAATATTACATGTAATTATACTTTGCTTTGTACTCTTACATAATTATTCCACATATACCCAGCCTGTCTCCCCAAACGTTTTATAAGATACTCAATGACTGGGATCTATATTACATACCTTCATTGGCCCTTCAGCACTCACTTAGGGTGTCAGGGACAAGATAGTAGAAAATCGATATTGGCTGACTGTTTAAAGGATCATCTTTAAGTTGAGTTCTCAGTTGCTTCTTCAGAAGCTTTTGTGCTTTTTCCTATTGGTTGGTTAGAAGTATTTATGTTTTCTTTGTTGCAGCTAAACTGTAAATATTCAGACATAAAGACAGTGTGCTGGTAAATCTTTAACAACCAGCATTCCAGAAAAAAAAAACATTAAAAAGCATTTATTATAGTATAAATAGTCTCACCGTGGCCTATTTTAAGATACCAGCTTGATGTCAATCAGCTTACAAAATGCTTGAAGGTTTAACAATTGATTCTATTAAGCTGGTGCAAGTGGCTCCAAAACACTGGTTTCTTCCCCTAAAATATAATCTTTGCTGGATATGATGACTTTTGGTTTTCTTCTTCAACAAAGACTTTCTTAGTAAAAGGATTGTACCCAGGTTTACCTAAAATCTAAGACTTTTAGATTGTGTTATAATTTGAAATACAAACCTTAGCCATGTAGCAATTGCTTACCTAATCATTCCAGGGTCAAGTTATGGAAAAGGTTTTATGTTAAAACTAATCAAGCTAAAAAATTAAAATCTACTCTCTTCTTTCTTTTTATTTTTCCTTATTTTTAAAAAATTTTTATAGAGATGGGGTCTCACAATATTGCCCAGGCTGGTCTTGAACTCCTAGGCTCAAGTGAGCCTCCTCAGCCTCCCAAAGTGCTGGGATCACAGGTGTGACCCACCATGCCAGGCCTAAAATTTACACTCTTAAGCCAAACAACCAAGCAACATTGCATTTCCTGCCTTCTTTCCTCTCACTTTCTTTCTTTCCTTCCTTCCCTCTTTCCTTCCTTCCCTCCTTACCCCCTCACTTCACATTCTTCCCCATTCATGCCATTTTCATTTTGCATGGTAGGTTTTGCCTTTAACTTATGGTGATATTGCTGGGATAAGAAAACACTTTGAAGGCCTGGCACGGTGGCTCACACCTGTAATCCTAGCACTCTGGGAGGCCGAGGCAGGAGGATTGCTTGAGATCAGGAGTTCAAGACCAGCCTCAGCAAGAGCAAGACCCTGTCTCTACTAAAAATAGAAAAATTAGCCAGGTGTGGTGGCGTGTACCTGTAGTCCCAGCTACTCAGGAGGCTGAGGCAGTAGGATTGCTTGAGCCCAGGAGTTTGAGGTTGCTGTGAGCTAGGCTGATGCCACAGCACTCTAGCCCTAGCGACAGAGCAAGACTCTGTCTCAAAAAGAAAAGAAAAGAAAACACTTTGAGACCAATGATCTTGCCAACCTAATTGTTGGATTGGTTTTTCTTCTAGCTAATCTTCCGAAAAGTCCTTCTTCCTCTTCAGTTTTTTATTCAGGGTTCCTAACGTGTCCTTCATGGGATACGTACTGGGCACAACCATTTTGGAGGGAAAAAGATAACTCTCAGCACAGATCCAAGAGTGTGACAGGGTTCTAAGCTGGGAATGTCAGTTTCTCTGAATTTATTAATTTAAAGATTCCAATGGCCGGTGTTCTCCCCTCCCCCACTGGACCATCCCCTCCTCTTTATTAAACCTCTGGAGATGAGAATTTTTATTTGGTGTGTGAGTTGAGGGAGAGAGAGAGCAGGTTAAGGTCTATCCATACGTAGAAACCGGCTCCTTCACAGCTTGTCTGATGGAGTTAGCCTGGGTGCAGAGAGCAGCAGAAGGCAATCACATGGATTCAAAACCATTCCCGTTGCATCAAAATCCATCATTAATATTCTTTAAAAGAAACTGTATGGCATTAGTGTTTTTTTAATGAAGGTAATAAAAATAATTTTTATTTCAAATATCAATGAGGCTTTTAATTAAATTCATTGTAGCAAAACCCACTTTTTACTGATTTTAATGGTTTTCAACCCTTAAGCAAACTTGCTGGCTCTTTCTGTCGTTTTTTTCCTGCATGTCTGGCTCTTTCTTCGGCATGGCAGCGGGAAGCTCGGTTATGGCTACTTTCAACCCGAGAGGCTTCATGAAAGCTTCCCCTGAACTGCTTGGAGCTCTCCTCTTGGTTTTGAACTATGAGATTTTTCTTCTCTCCAAGTAGACCATAAGCTCCTTATGAGCAGAGGTAAAGTATTTTGTTTTCCCCCTAGAGCCCCTGTGGTTTGCAGAACACAGGTGTACAGAATCCCATAATTTTCAGAGCCAGAAGTCTTTGGTGAGATCCTCCAAACCAGGTAGTGTTACTTTGGCCCATGGAAAGGGCCTGACTCCAGGAGTCTGTGCAGTCTCTGAAATGATGTGGAGCTCCCCATGTGTGTGTGTGCATCACATGTGCTCACGCTATTGGCATTTTCCTGGGGAGAAATGTTCATCAGATCCTCAAAGCCGTTAAACACGCACCGCTCTGCTCAAGGCCCGCACAGCCCCAACGACAGTGCCATGCGTCGGCAGACCTCTGGGAAATCAGGAAGTGCGAGAGAGAGGAACGGAGTCCCAGAAAGAGTAGATATTTATACAATAAATAAGTGTATCTGCACAGGGATTGTTTATTTGACATACGTTTCACATACCATAGATTCACCCCTGTAAATGTACAATTCGTCAGTTTTTAATATATTCGCAAAGTTGTGCAGCCGTCGCCGCCTTCTTATAAGGATCGCTGAGTGAGAGGCTTGGTGCCAAGCGCTGTTCTCAGTGCAGTGAATAAAGCAGTGGGAACAAGAGGGACGTCTCTACCCTCCAGAAACTCACCTTCCACTGGGGTAGACAATAAATAGGCAATCAAATAAGTATATCCTGTTATAGGTTACATGGTGCCCCCTCAAAATCCATAGGCTGAATTCCTAACCCCTACTACCTCATAATATGCCCTTATTTGGAAATAGGGTCATTACATATGTAATTAGTTGAGATGAGGTCATACTGGAGTGGGGTGGGCCCTAATCCAATATGACTGGGGTCTTTAGAACAAGGGGAAACTCGAACACAGGTATGCACACTGGAGAGAGCCGTGAAGACGAAGGCAGAGATGGGGGGATCGCGGCAGAAACCAAGGTCACCGAAGATCGCCGGCCAGCAGCCGGAGCTGGGACTAGAACGGATAGAACGGATCCTTCCTCATAGCTCTCGGAAGAAACCAAGCCTACTGACACTTCGAACTTGGACTTTCAGTCACCCAGTTTGTGGTACTTTGTTACAGCGGCCCTAGCAAACTGACACACACCCTCATTTCAGTTTGCGATCTTCTCTACAATAGAAATGACAAGTGTGCCATGCATTAGATGGAAAGGAGGATACTTTTTACTTTTTACATAGGGTGGTCAGGGAAGGCGTGATATTACGTATATAAACATTGGTTTCCATCCGTGAGTCCTAGCTCGTAACTCCCATAGCCCTCGTTACAGTCTTTTGTTACACTGCTGTGGTGTCTTAGGCAAACAGAATATCCCTCTCTCTGACCTTCTCCTGCCCTCCTTTCACCGGCTCCTTTTTCTCCCCAAGGCAAGACTCTAATCTTACCCCATCTTTCTGTCTTGGAACTGGCTGTAAAGAAACTCGCTGACCTATCTTGTCTGATTGTAGGTCATAAGACCCTCATTTCAGACAAGGTCCTGCCCATAGCCTGGAGGAAGGAATGCTGCTCAGAGAGGCCAAGGAGAATCTGAACCTACAGACCTTGCTGAGTTTCCCCACTGAGCCTGTTAGTATTAGCCCATACCGTTTTTGTCTACTCACATTTGTACATGGTTTTCCATGCTTTGGTCATGCCTATCCAGTGAGGTCTCCATTAAAGACCCAAGAAAATGGGGTATGGGGAGCTTCTGGACAGCTGAACTCCTAGAGGCTTGCAGGCAGGTGAACAAGAACTCATCCATGTGCCAGGAGGGTGGCGCAGCCCAACTCCATGGGAAGGAAAATTTCTACACTCAGAACACTTCCAGACCTCACCCTATGTGTTTCTTCATCTGGCGGTTTATTTGTATCCTTTAAAATATCGTTTATACTAAACCAGTAAATGTAAGTGTGAGTTCTGTGAGCTGCTGCAATAAATTAATAAAGCCTAAAGAGGGGGTCATGGAAACCCCAACTTGAAGTCAGGGGGTCACAAGTTCCAGAGGCAATTCTGGAACTTTGGGCACCTGAACTGCAACTCGGGTGTCCAAAGTGAGGGCAGTCTTGTCCAACTGAGCCCTCAAGCTATGGGATCTGACACTACCTCGGGGTAGATAGCATCAGAATTGAACCGAATTGGAGGACATTCAGCTGGTGTCTGCTGCAAACCTGACTGCTTGCTTGCTGGTGGGGAGAAACCCCCACACATTTGGTCACTGAAGTCTTCTGTGTTGATTGTTATGGTTGATTGCAGACTGTTTTCTGGTGTAGGAAAACGAGAGGAGCTAGGTGTATAAAGATCATAAAAGAGCATTCCCAACAGAGGACACAGCAAATGCAAATGCCCTGAGGCAGGAATGAGATTGGCAGGTTAGAGGGACAGGTTGATAAGTGAGGTTGTGGCAGAGAGGGTCACAGAAGAAAGTGGCTCCAGATGAGAATGAAAAGCTAGGCAGGGGCTAGATCCATCCTGAGCTGAGAGGCCATGGTCATGGGTTTGGATTTCTTTCTAAATTCAATGAAAAGCCATTGAAGGATTTCACGTAGGGGATTGTCAAGGTCAGATTTATTTCCAGAAAGGTAACTCTGGCTGTTGGGTGGAGACTAGAGTAAGAGAGCAAGTTGTGAATCCAGTGGGGAGGCCATTGTAGGAGTCCAGGAGGAAGATGATGGCAGCGTAAACTTCAGTGGAGGCCGGAAGTGGAGGACAGACTGCCCAGAAATAGGTTCTGAAAATAGGTTTGAGAGGATTTACTGATGAGAGTGATGCCAAAAGAGTAAATAAGGGTGTCGCTGAAATCTTGGGCTTGTACAACCGAGTGGACGGGGTATCATTTACCAAGACGGGCGGACAGGAGAAGGTAGCAATTTCAGGGAGAAAATCACTCATATAAAGTTTGAAGGGACTCTTACAGATACTGAAATATATTTGCTAATCGATTGGAAATGTGTTTTTAAATATGCAACTACCTATTTGAAAATGACTTGAACTTAGTTTTGCTGCAAGAAAATTTCTGAGCATTTGCAACACCTCCTGAGGTGACAGGAGACACACCGGAGTATTGTGAAAACAGGCTTGCAAGGCATACACTCTAGGGCCCCTCATCTAGGAGGACAGCGACACCCACAACCTGGAAGTGCCTCTGGAAGCTGCTGACCTTTAGCTCCTCTTAGCGCAGCTCCCCGCTCGCACCCTCCCCAGTCTCTCACCCCCTCGCTGCTCTCCCGATTTAATTCACCCAGCGCTGGGCAGCGTGTGGAGTGTGAGAAGCACAGTGCTGTGTTTGTTCCCTTGGGCTGCTGTAACGAATCATCACAGAGCGGCTTTAAACAACAAAAATTTATTCTCTCAGAGTTCTGGAGGCCAGAAGTCAGAAATCAAGGTGTCAGCCGGGGCACCCTTGCTCTCTCTAGAAGTTCTAGGGAAGATTCAGTTCCTCGCCCCTTTTAGCTGCTGGTGGCTCCGTGTGCTCTCTGGTTTGTGGCTGCGTCACTCCAACCCCTGTGGCCATCTTCACACGGACTTCTCCTTTCTGTGTCTCAAATCTTTGCCCTTCTCTTATAAGGACACTTGTCGTGGGATTTAAGGCCCACCTAGATAATCTGTTAATAAGACGATAAGATGATCATATCTGGAGACCTTTAATTAAGTACATCCGCAAAGACCCTTTTTCCAAATAGGTGTTAGACAGACATATCCTTTGCATGGGTGTGGAGGGAGAGGACCCATTCAATCCACTGCAAGTAGTGAGTGAGGTGTTTGCTCCCTCTTCTCATGGGACAGTAACAAAGACCTGAAGGGTACAGGTAAATTGGCAGAGTGAAGGATGACAGAGGGAAAGCACCCAGGCACAGGAGCAGGTTGGTTTGAGCACCCAAGGACAAGTACAAGTTAGAGATGGTGCCGGGTGAAGCCAGAGAGGTCAGGCCGGGCCAGGTCGCTTGCGAACCTCTTAGGCCTGGGAAGACGTTTGCACGTGGAGACTGTGGGGTGCTGCTAGAG
>RJWJ010031208.1:0-19370 GCA_004363605.1 Indri indri
ATTTTTCTTCCAAGTCCTGGATTTTTTTTGTGGTTTCCTTGTGATGGTTATCCATTTTTCCTTGCATGTCATTGAGCTTACTTACAATCCATGTTTGGAATTCTTCTTCTGTCATTTTAGTATTCTGGACCTGGTTAGTGTTCATTGCTAGAGAGCTGGTGTTCCTCTTTGGGGGTGTGCTTTCCATTTGATTTTTCATACTTCCAGAAATCTTTCGCTGGGTCCTTCCTATCTGGATCTGCTGTTACTTTTGTTTTTTTCTGCCACTAGAGGGAGCCGCTAGTATGTTGTCCATGGTTCTCTTGATGGGAGAGGTTACTTGGTGAGCTTGTTTTGGTCTCTTGCTGGGGTTTTTATTCCCTAGTCGTAGGTTTCTCTGTTGGTAGCTGACCGGAGGCGGAAATGCAATCGTACCAGATGACATGAACCAGTCTGGCAAGGAAAGTCACTGCTGTCAGCTATTGGTCAGTGTCAAAGCCCCAGGGACTGGCGCTTGTTGCAGATGGGGAGGGGCTTTTTATGTCTCGCTGCTGCAAGCTCACAGGCCATGCAAAAGACGCTGGCCAGGGGGAGGGACTGGCTCACCAGTCTGCCCAACACCCCCGCGCCTTCAGCTTCCACAGGCGTTTTCCCCTCTCAGCTGAGAAGGCACTCAGAATTCACCGCTCAAATAATCGGGCCTGGCTGATTGACTTTAAGTCCTGGAAAGGCCGAGCTGGTTGTGAGGGCTTCCAGGTTGGGAGAAAGGAGCCAATCCGCACCATACTGCGACCTGCTGTGAGCCCTGAGCTGGCGTTGGCCTGCCCTCAGGGCACTGGCTCCAGAGGGAGCTGCTCAGGGGCTGGGAGGTACCTGATCAGGGAGTCAGTCGAGTCATCAGGGTGCTCCACCATCTCCTTTGTGTCACACTCCCCCAATCTCACGCCAGACCAGCAATAACTCTCGCTTCTACTGGCCCACCCTGAGCAGTCCTAATCGCCAGCAGCAGTTTCCAGGTTAGAGTCCTCTACTCAGTAATCACCTCCCCGTTCAGGACCCGCCGGGTGCCAGAGACCGGCTTCCTGACTCCTAACTGCCTCTGGAGGTAGCCCAGGCCAGCTCCTCCCCTGTCCGGTGCAGTTCTGATGGAGCTATGGGAAGTTCAAGTTGCTTCCAGCTCGTGTCCCCTCACCGCTGAGCCCCATGTTTCCTGACACAATTCTACATCCACTTCACACAAGCCCCTGCCTCTCGGTGGGCTTGTAAGTCAGTGGGGAAGCTAGACTGTCTCGTGAGGGACTTATCCAGGTGCATTTACTGGCCAGGCTGGCGCCGCCATCTCACGCTTCACTCTCTATTGTCTGTCCGCGCTTTCCAGGTTTTGCATTCCAATTTCCCCTTCGCCTTATTCTTTTTCCAGATTTCTGTGTCCCCCACTGAATCTCCACCGATTCACCTCGCTGTTTTTGCGGGAGAGCGATCCGATCGTGCGTAGCAGACCGAGATCTACATCTCTTTCTCTGGAGGCAGGGAACCGGGAGGCTACCTTAACTCCGCCATTTTTCTCCCCCCCACCCAGTAGTTTCTTTTGTATTGTTAAGTGGTATTTCATGTGTTTATCCATTCTCCTGTTGATGAATGACTGGACAGTTTCCAGGTTTTCTCTTTTGGAAGATGACCCCAAACTTGCTGATATTGTAGAATCCATTAAAAAGAAACCCTGATCAATTCATATAAACTCTTTTAACAGAAATTGAAACCATATGTAGGAGGTCTTGATATGCAATGAACTGGGAATTGTGAATTTATATATTAATAATAAGATAGGGATTTCCTACAGGCTCATAACCCCTTACTTCATGTTTTTGGGGCCAGAGTGCTTCAGAATTCAGAATGTTTTGAATTTATAAAGCTAATATTGGGTATATATTATATATTATGTAATACTCCATAGGGGTCTAGGGCAACTCCCTATAATCAAACCATTAATTTTTCTGCAGGAAAACATAAATGTTCACATTTACTAAAAATGCTAAATATTCTAAAATGCTGAGAACATTTTAACTTTCTTGCCAGTGTTTGGCTTTTTACCCATGTTCTGCACTATTCCTTATTTTCTTTGGGGTCCATGAGATAGATTATGATTGCATAGTGAACTATTTGCACTCTGATGGATGGAGGTAAAGGCCCTCGCTGGCACCTTCACCGAGCAGCTGGCCTGGTGCGGGGAGGGATCTGGGCCGCAGTGCTGATCAGCAAACAGTCAGCATCCAAATGTCAGATTTTCCAGTGGTTAGAGATTCCTGTTGTGTACTTGGTCCACACAGCTAATCAGCCTTGATGTTGTCTACAATATAATCCAACATCTAATTAATGTCTCTCACCTCCTTTTGCAAATTGTGCACTAGTTTGGACTCCCAGAAAGGGATTCTTCTTCTTTGAGTGGGGACAACAGAAGTCATTTGGCTTAACAAAGTTGTCAGCGGGCCAGGAGGAACTGTTAGTTTTATTCTGCACATTGTCTCAGGATGGGAATGAATTAAAATGGTTATATTCTAAAATTGTGCTTTCAAGGTTAAATCATGAACCATGTTCTTTTTTTTGCATCCTAATTATCCTTTTTTCTCTTTTCCCTTATGTCTTTCCTTCTTCCAAATTATAACCCTATTTATAGCCTAAAGTTTAGGGGCATATACTCTTTTTTTCTGAATGTTTCTTTCTTGTAATAAAATCGATAACTTAGCAAAAGCATGGGTGCAAAACTCATTTTATATGCCTGTAAAAATATTGCAGGCCACAGTACACTGTATAACATTTTAACGGACTCTTCTAATAACCTTTTTATAGACTTTCAGGATTTGTTAGAAAAACGATTCATCTATAGGAGAACTGTCAATCTTAAGGTGTTTAAAAAACCCTGCTTGGCTAAATTTTATGAAGGTAAATAGCAGATACCCACATTCATGCATTTACACAGCCAGCCTTCTGTCTGTAGCATTTCCATACAACGAGGCACAAACTGTACGTGTTCCATTCTGTGAGTTTTGATAAGTATGTAATGCAAACCCCTATTAAGGTAGTGCTATCCCTCCAGAAAGGTTTTTTCACAATATCCAGCCCCTCCACCCCACAAATGCTTTTCTGATTTTTTTCATCATAGATTAGTTTTGCTGTTTAGCATTTTGTACATATATATATACTCAGCATCATTTATGTTGTGTATGTCAGTAGTTTCCTTTATATTGCTGAATGTTATTTCATGTGTTTATCTATTCTCTTGATGAACTGGATGGTTTCCAGGTTTTAACATTTGTCAATAAAGCTGCTATGAACATTCGTGGACAGGTCTTACTAGGAGTGAACTTGATGGGTCATAGGGTAGGTTTATAATTAGTTTCAAAGAAACTTTTCAAAAGTGCTTATATAGGAGCATTTTGGTTGCTCTACATCCTTGTCAACACGTGGTGTTCTCAATCTTTTCAATTTTAGCTATTCTGGTGAGTACGGAGGGCATTTCATTGTGATTTTAATTTGCATGTACCTGATGATTAAGGATATTGAGCACTTTATTTATTTATTTATCATTGTTTTTGTAGAGCTAGGATCTTGCTGTTGCCTAGGCTGGTGTTGAACTTCTGACCTCAAGTGATCCTCCTGCCTCAGCCTCCCAAAGTGCAGGATCCCAGGCGTGAGCCACCACATTGGCCATGTTGAACACATTTTTATGTGCTTTTTGGTCATCTCTAAACCTTCCCTTGTGATGCTTATGTTCAAATATTTTGCTCATTAACAAAAAGATGTGTTGCCTCTCTATTATTGAGTTGTAAGAGTTCTTTAAATATTGTGGAGTCATTGTCAGATCTATGTTTTGTAAATATTTTCTCCCAGTTTTTGGTGTATTTAGATGAGCAAAAGTTTTACATTTTGTCTAATTTGACAGAATAATGTTCATTGTGTCTAAAGTTTAATTTATCAGGTTTCTTTTTCATTTTTGGTTATTATTTTTGTGTCATGCCTAGGAAACTCTTACTTACCCCCATCTTGGGAATGTATTTCCTTATATTTTCTTCTTGAAGCTTTTTAGTTTTAGTGTTTACATGTAAGTCTATTATCCATCTCAAATTAATTTTTATTTATGGTATGCTATGGAAGTTAATGTTCATTTTAAAAAAACATTCTGTTTTGACAGTTCCATTTATTAAAAAG
This sequence comes from Indri indri, assembly GCA_004363605.1. NCBI lineage: Eukaryota > Metazoa > Chordata > Mammalia > Primates > Indriidae > Indri > Indri indri. The sequence continues at coordinate 4,186 of RJWJ010031208.1, forward strand.
ACTTTCCTTTCCATTTGGATTTCTTTGGCACCTTTGTAAAAAAATCAAATGACCACATAAATGGGAATGTGTTTCCAGGCACTCTACTCTGTTCTGTTCAGTTAGTTGTCTTTCCTGATGTCAGTAACATTCTTTCTTGATTATTGTAGTTTTACACTAAGTTTTAAGTCAGGTAGTAAAATATCTCTATATTTTATTTTATTTTCCCCCCAAAATTGCTTTGGCTAACCTAGGTTCTTTGTATCTCTGTATATTTTAGACTCAGATTCAATAAAAATAGCCTCTGGGATTATGCTTAGAATTATGTTGAATATATAGATCAATTTTACAAGAATTGACAACTTAATAATGAGCTTTCCAGTTGATGAATATGGTATATATATATCCATTTATTTAGGTCTCAAAATTTCTCTCAGCAAGATATTGTTTTCAGTATAGAGATCTTACATGTCTTTTGTCAATTTTACTCATACACATTTTATGCTTTTTGATATCATTTTAAATGAAATTTTAAAAATTCACTTTTGAATTGTCTTCTGCAGTGTATAAAAATTACAATTTTTTTCAGCAGAACATAATCTTATTTTTATTAGAGAACTTGTTTTAGGAGTATAGAAATTATAAAATCTGTAGGAAGCCATGGATAAAACTTAGTCCCCCAAGTAAAATTCTAGCTTGAAGTTTAACAGTTTAGCAAGAGTTGGATAATGGCTATCTGTAGTCCGAATCACATGACTGGTTTTTTTTTTTTTTTGCTTCATTGCAGACATTTTTAGCAAATTGGTGTATAGCTTATTACCAAACTGCCACCAACTGTTCTCATTTTTTTAATAGGCCTTATCTTTTAGAGCAGTGTTGTGGTCAGAGCACAATTGAGCAGAAGGTACAGAGAGTTCCCATATATCCCCCCCCACCACCACACGGACAGCCTCCCCATTATTTGTTACAATCAATGAACCTACATTGACACATCATTATCACCCAAAGTCCAAATATTTTCTCTATGTTGATTTTCTTCAGTTTGAATATGATATGACCAGGTGTAGATTTTTTGATGTTTATCCTCCTTGGTGTTCTTTGAGCTTCCTGGATCTGTGGTTTGGTGTCTGACATTAATCTGGGAAAATTTTCAGTCGTTATTACTTCAGATATTTCTTCTGTTCCTTCTCTCTCTTTTCCATCTTGTACTCCCACTTACTTGTCTTACAGTTCTTGGATATTCTCTTCCAATTTTTTTCTGTCTTTTTTCCTTTTAGTCTGTGAAATTTCTGTTGATGTATCCTCCAGCTCAGAGATTCTTTCCTCAGCTGTGTCTAATCTACTAACGAGCCCATCAGAGGCATTCTTTCTATTGCTTTTTTTTATTCATAGCATTTCTTTTTGATTCTTTCTTAGAATTTCCATCTCTCTGTTTACATTACCCACCTATTCTTACATGTTGCCTACTTTTTCCATTAGAGCCCTTAGCATATTAATCACAGATATTTTAAATTCTCAGTTTGATAATTCCAATATTCCTATCATATCTGACTGTGCTCTGATGCTTGCTCTGTCTCCTCAAACTGTGTTTTGCCTGTTAGTGTGCCTTGTAATCTATTTTTGAAAGCCAGCCACAACATACCTAATATTACTTCCATTGGATGTTTATACTTGTGAGTTTCTCTTTAGTAAGTTGGAATTTCCTGTATCTGCCTGTCTGTCTCTCCAATTTTGGGGTCAGTAGTTTGCCTTGTGATGTCAATTCTCTGACAGATCTAAGAAGAGTTGTTGATTTCCAGTCTGTTAAGCTTTTTATTTGTTGTTAGAGTAGAGTGACAACTTTCAAACTCCTTTCATGCTGGATCAGGGAACAGAAGTCTCTCAGTGCAGTTTTAAATTGCATTTATCTAACTATAGGTGAAGTTGAGCATATTTTCATATTTTATATATGTAAGGAACATTTGATTCAATTTTCTGTGACTTTTGCCCATTCACATCCTCTACCAATTAAAAAATTGAATTGTTGATCTCTCCCTTCTTGATTTTCAAAAACTTTTCATATCCTCGGAAGACTAGCTCTTTGTGAAACAAGTTGCATTTCCATTTTACCATTTTTCTTTTGACTTTGCTTATGGTATGTTTTTTGACTTATGAGAAACTTTTATTTTAAAAAGTAAATTTACCAATATTTAAATGGTTTCTGGGTTCTTGGTCAGGCATGAATTCTAAAAGAGGAGATGCCTGAAGCTAAAGAATAATTATTTTAATAATATTGTTATTATTTAAAACACCGCTTGCTGTAGCCACTTCTATCTCCCAAGAAAGTAGAATACTTTCTTTCCAGATTGTATTTTTTGGCAGACCCTCCTAATGGATCATTTAATGTGGAAATATGTGGTCTAGATCAGTACTTCTCAAATTTTAATGTGCAAATAAATCACCTGAGGATATTGTTAAGATGCAAGCTATGATTCAGTAGTAGGCAGGCTTGAGATTTTGCAATTTAAACAAGCTTCCAGATGATGCTGATTCTGGTCTGAGGACCACATTTTGAATAGCAAGGGTTGGAGGTAGCTGACATCTGGGTTCTACATATTGCCAAATTGGCTTCCAGAAGGTTCTAATTTACACTTTGTAGAGACGGCTACTTGTCCTTCTGTGTCTATCCTGCCTTCTCTCCTGGTAATAGAACTGCTTATTTTCTGTGACCCACTTGGCTGGAGAAACATTTTTAGCTTTCTTTAAAGCTATGTGGCCCTGCGACTGGGCCTGTGAGGATGCAAGTGGAAGTTCTTCAGGGAGGAGGTGTGGCTTTTCCTGTCCCCTCCCTTCTTCCTGCCGGCTCAAATGCAATCAAGGTGGCCTTCCTGGGGAAGGTGCCTTGAACCACAAAATAGAAGCTATGTGCTGAAGATGGTAGTGACAGAGAGAAGGAGCATTGTCCATGGTGACATGGAGTCCTGTTCTAGTCCTGTACTACCTACCACCGCTTGTCTTTCACAGGAGAGAAATAACCTCTCTTATTCCGGATTTCATCCATAAGCAGCTGAACCTAACCCTAAAGATATTTATGTCCTCTGGCAAATTCTGAGTGTGTCTGATTTTGCCCTCCACGACAGCAATGGATGATCTGGGTCTTGAAGAATGAGGAGAAGTGTTCCAGTCAGAGAAGGGCATGAAGGCCAAGAAACAACCTAGGGGAAGACACGAAGATGTGAGAGGGGTTGGCCTGTGTTTCAGTTCGTGGTTGCTGCATAACTCCCCTGTGTTTTGGTTCACTGCTGTGGCATAAGTCCCTCAAGCACTTAGAGGCTTGACACAAGAAGAGGGTATTAGATTCCATGCTTCTGTGGGTTGGCTGGGCTCAAGCTGGGCTGGAATGTCCAAGAAAGCCTCTTTCATGCCTTTGAGACCTCGATGAGGGCTGGGACACCTCAGTTCTTCTCCATGCGGCCTTTGTCTTCCACGTGGTGTCTCATCCCCCAGGACCTCTCTTACAGTAGTACAACCTCAACTTCTTCACACGGTGGCTGTGAGATCTAAAAGGGTGCACATGGCAGCTTCACTGCCTAAGGGCAGTCTCACTTGCACCTCCTTCTCAGGGCCAGCCCAGCTTCACGGGGTGGGACTAGATGCCCCTCTCCATGGGAGGGGCAGCGTGCACATGCAGGGAGGGCAGCCATTGGCGGAGACTTACCTACTGCCTGTGTTTGGTAATGACAAGCTTCCCATGGCTGGGGTATAGGATAAAAGAAGAATGGCCAAGCAAGGAGTGAGCCTACAGAGGCATGGACTCTGTCCATTGGGGAGTTTTGATTGTACTCTCAAGGTAATGCAGACTCTAACATGTGTGGTGGCCAAACCACACCCTGGTTACGATGATGCTGATAGCCACTGTTGATTGATCACTCAGCACCTTTCGCAACCATTATCTTCTTAACAAAGGCAGGATAGCTTAGTGGCCTGGAGCGTGGGTCCCTGGAGCCAGATGGCCTGGCTTCAAATTCCTGACTCACCATTTATTAGCCATGCAGCCAAGGGCGAGTTACTTAATTGCTCTCAGCCTCCTTTTTCGTAACTGTGATAGCAGATAACCATGGCAGAACTGCCTTATATGGTTGTTGTCGTTGTCAGGTGAGATAATATATGCACTGTGTTTGTCACTTGGCCCTCTTAAGCACTAGCTCTTGTTGCCGATGCTCACAACAGTGCTGGGAAACAGGGATTACTGTCCCCTTTTTAAAGAGGGAGTAACTGAGGTGCCAGGAGCTTAAGGCCTCCAAAACCTGTTGCTTCATGAATTCTCGCTGATTGTGTTTTGATGTGTTCCTGGCTCCAGGAGGCAGAGGATACAGCTGTGTTCTTTCCATGAGACTTACATGAGCCTGGAGTCTCTACTTATCCCTGAAAAGCCCTCTGTTCCCCTACAGACTCACTCAGCATCCTGGCTCCAGCTGATATTTGCAGATCTACAATGTCAAAATCACTGTAAAAAATATTAACAGCTGGGGGATTTTCTGAGCCTGTGCAAAGTGTGCATCTTGGAGGGAAGAGTCGGCAGGTGAAACTGAGTCTCGGGTCTGAAGCCTTGAGCCTGGACAGGCCACAGAAGCCCTTGGTGTGTCCTCTCGCCCCTCCCCCTGCAGGTTTATTGACCAGAGCTTTGTGAACCCGTCAGTTACATTTGCAGCACTCTGAGGCTGAAAGGCTTCCTGTAAATGCTCTGTGTAATTAATTATAAACAAAGCAGCCAGCCAGAAGCACAATTCCTAAAGAAATCCTTAGCCAGCCTCATAGTGCGCTCTTTATTTCTCCTCTGCCTTTCAATCTATCCATCCGTCCAAGAGCTTCAGAAGTGTAATCCTCCTTAATGACAGATTGATGATGATGAGGCCATTATTTTTTGATACTACGGTTTTAAGAAGTAACCCAGAAAACAGGCTTTCAAAGCAACCTCTCCCCACCCCTTTTAACTCCAAGCAGAGGACCAGATTAAAAGAGCCTTAGTCTGTATGAATATTTATGCTAGAAATCTCTGCCATATCAGATTAGGGGAGTTCATCCTGCAGGGCAAACACGGATTCTGTACTCAGATTTAATGAGAAACTGACATGTTAATAGCATATTGATGCATCCATCCATCAGGAAATCCACACAGCACAGCAAATGTGCACCACACATCTTGGGGTCCAGGAGAGACGCTGCCTTTGTCACTTTCAGTTCTCCCAGGAAAGCTATTGTCGCCATGAAGGGGGTTCCAAAGACATTTTGCCTCATCCCAAAGATGAAGAGTTGGGAATTCTAGTCTTAATATACCCGGACATCCCTCTCTTGACGCTGCCAGTGAGTGCATTAGACAGAGGCTAATTCCTCTAAACATCATCTTCCAAGGTGCTTTGGAAGAACATGATGCCACAAAGTGTTAATATAGGTATCATGTGAGGAAAAAACTCTGGGTCAAGATGTTGGGTAAATGATGTGCTGAACAGACTTTTTTACTGCAGAACTTCCACCCTGTGACTTTCCAGGAAGCAGATGAATTATGCTGTGCTTCCAAACATTTTAGACTGTGGAGTTCTTTCTTCTCAAAGCAACACCCCCCAGAGCATATGACCTTTCTGGCAGTTTGGGGAAGCCCTGGGATCCCACCACAGAATAACATTTTTAAATGCAAAAAAAAAAAAAAAAAAAAAAAAAAAAAAAAAAAAAAAAAAAAAAAAAAAAAAAAAAAAAAAAAAAAAAAAAAAAAAAAAAAAAAAAAAAAAAGACCCACATAAGATTAGAAATCAACTGTATTGAAATCAAACATCAAAATATTAAAAATATTTTGACATATTTAAAAATGGGCATACATTAACATATGCGCTTATTTTTGAATGTGTTAAATAACAAGGTGGGTCTAGTAACTACAAAGTATTGATGACTATAAATGATGTTTCAAGATACAGTTGATACTTATTATTAGTGAATTTACCTACATGCTAAAATTTCTTTGTGACCCTCAAAATCAATACTCGTGGTGCCTTTACGGCCATTTGTGAGCATGCTCAGAGCAGTGGCAGGTTTGAGCTGCTCAACTTGCACGTTCCCAGCTGAGGTCCGTCAGACAAGGCGATGCTTTGCGTCTTGTTTCAGCTCTCATAATATACACAAGTGTCCTCTTCACTGTATATTTAGTGTTACATTTTTGGCATTTTTATACTTTTTCCTGGTGATTTTGCTATTTAAAATGGCTACCCAGGGTGCTGTCTGTCTAGTGTTTCTAAGAGCAAGAAGCCTGGGATGTGCTACATAGAGAAAATACAAAAATATGTGCGTTAGGTGAGTTTGTTTGGGCATGAGCTATAGTGCTGTTGCCTGTGAGTTCAGTGTTAATGAACTATGAATTCAGTGTTAATGAACCCTCATATATTAAATAAGGTGTTTTTAAACACGACAAGGTTATGTATTGATTAGTTAGCAAAATTATTATGACCAGAAGCTCAAAGGAACCTAACCTTGTATTTCTCCTAATGAAAACAGTCCAGTATTGGCTAATTCAGTGTTCAAGCTAACATTATAGAACATAACTTCCATGAATAATCAGAATTGACTGTATCTGCCACAACTGTAATTGTGGTGTGAAAATATTTGTGACAAAGACAATTGCTAATTCGCCCATGTTTTGCTGTCTACATTCACGGTGGAAGGAAATGCTAAATTTTAGATGATAGTGAAGAGTTGATTTTTTTCGTGTTCTAGTTTATAGGCACTCTTAATTCTGTAGGTCCCAATGGACCCCAGTTAAAAATACCTTCTCTGGTGGGGTTAAATCAGTCAGCGGGGGGCGGGATGGAGAAGCTGGTGCAGATTCCCGGAATCTCAGGTGCTGTTTTGTTGTATACCAATACAAGTCTCATATAAAGATTTTTATCTGATCTGCTTTTGCTGGGGGGCCTGAACTTTTTTCACCAAGGCCTGAGTCCAGAAGTCTTTGTACCAAATAAAAAAACACTGAGGATGGGTGGAAATAGAGATTCTTCATAATTGTTCATGTGGAAAATGGTGAGCTCCATTTGCTCTGAGAATAGACAAACGAGAATAGAATTTTGGGGTATTTAGATGAAGATTGCTCAGAAACCCCAAGACCAAGGTGTCCAGAGAGGAAGGCAGCCTCTCCACTGATTGCTTTTCTTTCTTATCCTTCTTGCCATAAAGAGCACGATTCAATGGGCCTAATTCCAAATGTGTCAAAAAAGAGGCCGCTTTTTGTATTTTGAAATAGCAAAAAAAATAACAATGTGCGACCTGGAGAGCAACACTAACTTCTCATTCATTCATTCATTCATTCATTCATTCATTCATTCAATACTGTTTCTTGAGCACATATTGTGGGCCAGGCATTGTGTTAGGGGCTACAGATGGTTGAAGTGAACATGACCAGCCAGGTTCCCATCTTGTGAAGCCTTGGTTCAGGGTCTGGTGCTCCTTGCCAGGGCCCCTCAAGAAAAGCCCTTCAGGTGCCTCTCAGAGGACAAACCTCACATGCTGTCATCTGGAAAACTCTGAAGCTACAGCTCAAGGGCCATCAGTGTTGAAAAGGGGATAGTAGCTGTCCCACCCCAGCTATCCTGTAAATCCTGGACACCCAGAAGTTATAAGAAGTACACAAAGCACCTATAGGGACAGAACATTCCTAAGCCAGGGAGAAAGACTTGGTTGAATCTCAAAGAAGGGACATGTCGGGATTGGTCTGGAGCACAGAAAATGCAGATAGATGTGGACGAGCCTCACTCAGGGGGCCCTGACCAGGGGAGAGGGCCTGGCTTCAGACTCTGGTTCTTGGGCAGCTGATAGTGGTATTTAGCATTGATTTACAGTTAGTATTTATTTGCGGTATTGGTGTTTTCTAAAAAAATTGAGATGATGTCAGCCTACTCTTCCACCCCCCACTGGTTCCTTGGTGCTGTGCCCCAGAGTAGGGTCACAGCTCAGGACTCAGGCACCTCCGTCCTCCTCTCTGAGCCTGCTCGGAAGATGGAACTGCTTAGATTATTCCCCAAAGTTTGGTGGATGATCAGGCCCTAAGAGAATTTAAACTGTTTTTTTTGGAGGAGTGGGAAGTGGCAGAGACAGAGATGACATCCGGGGGTGAGAGAAAGGAGATGGTCAGGTGTGGGGACCCCCTCCTTGTACTCTCAGAATCTCCCTACTCACCCTCTCTGGTTTTTCCCAACTTTTAGAATAACTCCAGTCCTTCAGGGCCTTCTGGGAGAAGATCAAGGCCTAAAATGAGTTCTCTATTCCCCCGACAGCAAAAGCAATACAAGGTTATCAACTTCACCTGCATTGTGGGAAACAGGAATTATTAATAGGATAGCAATAAGGTACCTTGGAAGCATTCAAAATAGGGGAGGGATTGGCTAGAATTCTTTCTAAAGGAAAGGACCCAATTTTAGTGCAGCATTCTCTGGGTATATCTTGAGACTGAATGATTAAGATTTCAGATTAAATACCAACAAAAAAACAGTACTGTAACAAGTATTGGTATTTTGGTGCTTAAAAATAGTATGAGATGTTGAAACACCAAACCCAGTAATGTGCTTACCAAGATCCCATGAGCAGATGCATCCCTCGGGAGGAGATGGAGGTACCAGGCTTCCACAGCCCACCGCCTGGAAACCTCACACTCTCCAGTTCATCCTCCTTTTAACCTCCTCGTGTTTACTTCCTGCACGAAACAGGCAGCCTCCCGACAGTGTGTTGGTGCAGTGCTGCTCGGCCGCCAGGGCCAGTGCTGGGTAGGCTGCACCGAGAGTCCCATCCATGTGACAGAAATGAACAGATTGACAACATTTTAAGTGTTTTGGCCCCCAGAACTGGAGCTCACACACAACTTGGCAGATTAATCTTGTGAGTGGAGGTGGATTTACCACAAGTCTAATAAAGCTGGAGCTTTAGGGTCCCTTCTAAAGCCCTGAAAGGGGCCCCAGAAATGGGCTCACGTGGTCATATGCTTCGTAAAATTTACAAAATTAAGATGTTTTAAACACAATTGCTCCCTCTCTGTCACACTTTATACACACACACACACACACACACACACACACACACATATATATAAATATATATATATTTATATATATATATAAAATGGCTCTGGAGTAGCCACAGGAATTTTGGGGATCCCCCTCAGTTTCAGCTAAGGGTGAGTTGAAATGGAGATCTGCCTGGGCTGGGTTTAGGTTGGTATTTACGTGGTTTGCAGCCATTTCTGTGCACAGTCAGGTTATTGCTAGATGTCCTGGTGCAGGAAGGCTTCCAGGCACACTCCTGTTGTCCACCAGCATCACAGCTAAGGTGCAGGGCCTGCGGTCATGTCACAGTATGAAAGCAAGAGGGTGGCAGGGGAGAAATAAGGTGCGAGGTACACAGGGCCGGACGACAGTCCATGGTAATGGCAACAGCTTCCGACCGTCAGATGTGCACAGTGAGCAGGGGATTTGGTTGGCACTGGTGCCCGGTCAAAACAGGAGTATTTCACCATCAGGAATATATTCAATGCTAAGCCATATACAATTATACCCACACTGTCATCCTAACTTTGTCTTTAGTGAGACAAAAATTTGGGGGCAGGTGGTTTATTTGGGAAGGAGGAATGAGGGATCATGGAAAGTGAGATGGGGAGAAGGTAATGTTGGCATAACGCTGTGCTAAGGTGGTCACTGCTGTGAGCAGAGGGGACTGATTCTGCTGGGACCCCAAGAAGCACACAGAGTGCCTCCCCAACTGACCACTCATGGAAGGCTGGTGCCTTCATTCACTGGCCCTGAGCTCCCCCTGGGGTGTTAACTGTCCCACACCTCTGGGCTGTGCCAAGAGAGATCCTGAGGGCAGAATGCAGAAAGATGTGCCTGCCTGAGGGGGGATACTGGCAGCACGGGCTCACCGAGTCCATGGCTGTGCTCAGAGGTGGGCGAGGGAGGTGACACATGGATGAGAGCAATAGAATTGATCAGAATTCCTGTGCTTATATGGATACAAACCTCTACCAGTACTGCAAATAGACGGTGGGTCTTTAATAGCTCTCACCCTAAAGGAACGTGATAGAGGTCTTCCCAATTTGACAGCAATCCTAAAAATTTATACCACTTTACCAATAAGAAGTTGTGTAGTAGAAAGAAACTTCTAAACTATCAATAATAAGACACAAATTTTACCTTTCTATTCCTTCTATAGACAGCGATATCACAAAATCATTGTTTTAAGAAAGAGGTGATCAGGTGATACAGCTAAAGAAGGTAAAGAAATCTTTCCAAGGAAAAAAATTGTCATTTTTCTGGACTTTGTGGCGCTTATGGTAGTTGTCAACTTTTTAACATTTGTAATTTGTTGTGATTTCTTTTCTCGCTCTAAATAAGTATTCACGTTTCGTATTTACAGTTTTGTGTTCTGTTTTTAGAGGGGCCCCACGAAGCCTGTGCCAATCTTTGGCAGCTGGCAGCTGCCTTCCTGGGAGGAGCGCGGGCTCGCCCGGCCATCCTGAAAAGTCAGCAACGGAGGGAGGATCAGCTCCCCGGCACGCCAAGACCCCGGGCAAATTGCCAAACATTGCTGGATTTCTTATGTGTTTTTAGAAGCCCTTGTTAGAACAATTAGCTGTTAAAGGGCACAAATACTCTCTTGCTAGGACTGGCACCCAAAACGCTTTATTAGAGGTTATTTCAGGAACAGTTGGTGGGTTACTGACCCCAGAAGCACTCAGCATCATACTGTCACTCAGACACACTCTTAACTGAGAGAAAAGCATTTCGCAGTGATGCTGCCGAAAGAGGGGACTTTGGGCCTGAAATGAAGTCGCCTCCACAGCGGTGTGTTGAATGAGTTTACGCAGCTCCTGCCTCCTGGTACCCAACCCCAGAGGGGCATGTTCCCGGGAAGCTCAGTGCCCGCCTTGGTCTCCAAACACCTGCTCAATCTGGGGGTTGAACGGATTCTCCTTTCCCAGGACCTGGGGCCACTGGAGCTGCACCTTCTTCCAGAAGCGATCTGCCAACAGCCGCAAAGCTGCCTGCAAAAAAGAACCCAAAAGAGGAGGAAAGGGACATTATAAAAAATAATTTTCCAGCCAGATTTATTCTATTCTCTCTGTGGGGGGAAGCCTCTAGGATGGTCCTGTGGTTCCTACCCTCGTGTTTCCCTACAATCCTCTTCCTCTGCCCGGGTTGGGGCCTATCCCTTGCTTCTAATCGATGGAGTGTGGCAGCGGTGACAGGATGTCACTTTGGTGTTTATGTCACATTACCTAAGGCTCTGCTTTGCTGGCAGACTCGCTCTGCAGACTCGAGGCTGGGTGGTGAAGGAAGAAGCCGTGTTAGGGGCCCGCATGGTCAGGAGCTGAGGTGACCTCCAGCCGACACCCAGCGAGAGTCTGGGTCCTCGGTCCCACAGCCTGGCGGGAATGGATCTGCCTGAGTTGAGCTTGAGGACAGTGCTTCCCCCTTGACTCTCCAGATGAGGATGTGGCCCGGCCGGCACACCTTGATTTTAGCTTTGTGAGACCCTAAGCAGGGGACCCAGTTAAGTTGTGACCCACAGAAACTGGGAGATATTTAATAATAAATGTGTATTATTTTAAGCTGCTACATTTGTGGTAACTTGTCATTTAGTCATAGAAACCAAATACATTTTCTCAGAAATCCTCTCATCCACTTATCTGTGGACAGCCGACTCTACTGCCGGCCTAAGGCTTGGGTTTGGAGATGAACTTGCTGAGTCCTTCCTTCCCGGAACTCCCAGCCTAGGGAGGGACCCAGGCATGCGAGATGACACCACTAGGCCCATAGGGAGGGCTGCGAGGAGGGCACGCGCTGGAAAGGGAAGAGCTGCCAACTCTGCCGGGTGAAGGAAGGGGCAGGTCCTCTCCAGAGAAGGTGACGCTGAGCTGGATTTTCAAGGAGGAGTTCGTCAGCCGAGTGATGTGCGTGGTGGAGGACACAGCAGCACAAAGGCATGGGGGTGACAGAATGGCATGGCCGGGGAACTATGGGTGCCTGGGAGATGAGCCTGGCCGGGTCACCTGCTGGGGCGGGACTCCGAGGAGGCGGTGAGTGTGGAGAGTCGGGCTGGAGCGCCAGGAGGAGTGACCCGCTCACTGCACAGCAGGCTCACGTCTGGCTCTCCCGGGCTCATGCTGGCTCTGGTTCCGCTGCTGCACATCAGGTTTCCCTTTGTCGGTGATGCTAGCGGGATCCGTTCCTGGTTGTCCAATCCTCTGGCTTGTCATGAACATGCCTTTGATGAGGAGGCTTTTTCTCTGCAGATAATGCCCTCATTTAGCTAATGGGGCCTGGTCAGGCCGTCCAGACCCAGATGGCTGTGTCTCAACCGTGGTTTTCAGTGCTGAACAATAGGAGAAATGTGATTGCTGAAGGCTTCAGAGGGGAATCCATTGTTCAGGGAGGATGCTCAGGGATGTCCCTGGCTTTATTCAAAAGCACAGGGACATTGTCTCCAAAGGGCAGTTCGCAGTTCCCCATTCGACCAGGCAGTTTGGCTAACTCCCTGTGTGACACTGGGTGGCCCTGGTCCACTCTCTGGGCCCAGCTCTCTCATTTGCATAAGAATGATCTGTAGCAAATGACCTAAGGTCCTTTCTGGATCTACATTGCATGTAAGATTTCAGTAGTTAGAAAAAACTAGAACTGATCGAGTCAATGCATTAAATATCCCTAGTATTTTAATGTGTTCCTGAGCTTTCTGAGGTATACCCCCGATTTCATCCTCTGACTGTTTAATCTTGGTCACATCCATGCAGTGTCTCACCCACACAGATACACATACACACACACATACACTCACACCCTCCCACACCATACCCCCCCAACACCATACACCCCCTCGCACATACCACCCCCCACACATACCCCCCCACATACACACCATACACCCCCTCGCACATACCACACACAATACCCCCCACACATATACCACACACACACACACACACACACACACACCACACAAACACTTCTTTGCACTTAAAACCAGGGTCAAGTCAGAGGTTGCCTGTCAAACTGGTCAGTTTTCTGGGAATGGTCAGATCATCTCTCACACAAAGCAATCAGTATCTTTTAAGATAGAGGCTGTTTTTCCTGCTGTTTCTCAGCAAAGGAGGCTGCGGCTAGGTCTGTGGAAAATTACTGGTTCTTCTTTTTTGTTTTATTGGCTTTCGACTTGATACACCTAAGCTGTCTTTCTAACAACTATGCAGTACCCAGGCATTTATTGCCCTACCTGTGTTAATAAGGGAAGAGACAGGCGTGAGGTAAGAAGAGGACAGTGAAAATGAAAGAGCTCAGATTTGAGCATGTGGTAACTGGTTTGAAAGCAATTAGTTGGCTGTCACTCCGACAGAGATTAAAATCTTTATGAGTGGGCATTGCTAAAATATTGGGTCTGAAATGAGAGGGGCATGGCTGTCACTAAACGAGAGACTTGCGATAAAATGATCCACTATAATCATTCATTCATTCTACAAATATTTACTGAGCACCTACTGTGGGCTTGTACAACAGTCTCCTGTTGTGACTCCTGTGACACCACGCACAGGGCAAGGCACAGCTATCCTGTACTCTCTTAATCCAAATTAGTTGATTTTTGAACACAGATATTCTTTCGTGCTTCTCTACTCATAGTTAAATATATTAAAGCAGAAGCTATTTATTCTAGAAAAATTGAAAAAGACAATTAAGCAAAAAGAGAAAAACAGAATAACCGTTATCTGTAATTATAATAGAGGTAGCCTCTGTTGACATTGGTGTGGAGCCTTTCTGATTTCACATCTGAATACACACACACACACACACACACACACGTGCAAATTGGATCCCTCTGTGAATATCATTTTATGGTCTGCCCTTCTTGAGGTCTAATTTACACACAGCCAAATTAACTCTCCTTGGTGAACAGTTTTATGGGTGTTAACAAATGCACACAGTTGTGTCATTGCCCCCACAGTCTGCAGTCTGCTCTTATTTGCTTTCCTCTATATTACAAACATATTTCTCTGTCACTAAAGGTCGATCCGTATCACCGTTTTTATTCGACGCATGATGTGCCATCAGATGGGCGTAAGCTAATTCATTTTACCAGTGGAAACTTTGGTCACACATCCCCCTGCCCCAACATTTGTCCTCTGGACAAGGGATGGAGACACCCTCCTCCTGCCAGTGTGCACAACATCAGCAGCACATGGAGTGGAATCTAGTCCAGTCCGGAAGAATGCTTGGGAATGGGGTATTCTAGTTAATTGGAATCTTTTGGTTAACAGAGTTAGGTCTTTCCAGGTTCCTTCCTTTGCAGTTGAACATCTTATAGAGACCACTTTCTTAAGTTGCATATAAACATATCCAATTCCTAACACAGTTAAGCCAGAGGTGGTTTCTGAATTCACTAAGTTAGCATTTTGCAAGTCTAGCATGATGCTTTATGTAATTGCTTCATGATTTGGAACTGTGATGAGCATCCATCTGTTGGTCTGTGACCAGCTACTCCCCCACTTCTTTCTTCTTCTTCTTTTTAATAAAGAAATGTCATGAATAAGCCCAGTACACACAACAGATAAAAGTGGAGATTTTCTGGTTGAAGTCATGGCTACCCACCGTTGCCCACTTTATCACCTGCTACCAGTGTGTGAACAAATCTTGCAGGATTAGCAAAAGATTATGGCACATGTTGGTGTTCAGCTTTTGACTTGGTTTTCTTTTTCTTTTTTTTTGTTTTTTCTTTTTTATTCCAGGGTATTGTGAGGGTACAAACATTATAGTTATACTTTGTGTCTTTGCCTCACCCAAGTGCAGGTTAAAGGCATGCCCTTCCCCCCCCCCTTAGTGCTCCCCATGTCCTTTAGTTGTAGATTTGCCCCCCCATCCCCCTAATCCCTAGAGAGTATTTCTGCCATGTGATCAACCTAGTGTTGATCAGTTAGTACCAGTTTGATGGCGAGTACAAGTGGATCCCATTCTTCTGCTCTTGTGGTGCCTCACTTTGGATAATGGGCTTAATTTTAATCCAGGAAAGTGTAAGAGGTGCTAGATCACTGTCGTTTCTTATGATTGAGTAATATTCCATTGTATACATATACCAAATTTTAATAATCCACTCATGGATTGACGGGCACTTGGGTTTTTTCCACATCCTTACAATAGTGAATTGTGCTGCCATAA
>RJWJ010031209.1:0-19371 GCA_004363605.1 Indri indri
ACAGGTGTGGCACAGACTGCAGGAGCTGATGAGCTCATAAAAAACAAAGATTTGCTCTGCCGGGTCATCTATCTTCACTAAAGAACAAAGAACAGCAGCATAAATGAGTTACCATGTAAATAAAGTGAGCAATCCCTACCATACAACAGAGTGTGTGTTCCTCAGCCAATACATACACTTCTTGGTTACGAGGAACCTCTCTCTACCACCTCTGTCCTTCCCCTGGTGGAAGTGAGCTTTGCTTCTCTGCACTCTCCTGACCTCCAGCCGGTGGGCAGGGGCTGAATGGGTAACAGTAACGAACCTTTATTCCCCTCATCTTTCATCACCCCCACCCCACCCCAGTCCTATTTTGCGACTATCCCAAGAGCACAACATAGGCAATGACCTTGGATGAGAATGTTAAGACTTCAGCTCTCTCTCAGCCAGCAGAGGGACAGTACAGCAAACTTGTTTTAGGGCTCAGATACAAAAGTGATAGGCAATGATTTTATTTTTCTTAAGAAAGTCCTCTTTTAGTCCAACAGTGAATTAGGCTGGAGTTTTGGCTAATGGGAGAAACGTACTTTACTTCTTGACTTCCAGATTTTTATAAAAGCAATTTGCAGGGCTAGGAACCAAATCCCCACTGGCAAAGTGAATCAAAAGAGTACTGCAATTATGCACATGATCAAGAAAGAAAGAAAGAAAAATCTACAACTAAAGATCCTGTTTGCCTACACTTAGGTGGGGCGATTGTACCCCCTTTCCCTATTTTGTGTGTTTGTGCTAAGATTGTTTTACTCCAAGTGGGCTGGATGATGAAGGGTAGTGCTGAGGACCCCACAGGGGTTCTGGTTCCAGTACTGCCCTCTAGAGGACAATCGTGAAGAGGGTTAGACGTGCTTCCAGGCAAACAGGCCTTTCACCTGCTACTGTACTGTCTTGTGATGTCTGCTCACCTTTGCTGTGAAGTGCTAGGGTATTGAAGCCAGTGAAAAGGATGTACAAAGAAACAAAAGGAGAAATAAGATTTAAAATGACAAAAAAGTAAAAAAAAATTCTTAGGAAAGGTACAGATTAATCCGTGGCCTCGAGAAATCTCAGAAGTGGGAGAGGTTTTAATGACCATGTAAATTTTCTCCTCCCTCCCTCCACCCTGATGCTTGACTGTGTCTTATTATAATCTAGAGGTCAATGAAAATGAGGGAGGTGGGGCTTCAGCTCTCAAGTGGCTGCGCTTCTAAACCCACACTTGGGAGCGTGCGCAAATCTAGAGAAGTGGCATGGTTCTCATCTACATAAGCCTTTTATTGTTCATTCAATAAAGCACTTGAAAAGGAACACAGCCTGTGAAATCACCTTCACTGTGGCCTTTAGTGTTGATGATTAAATTAAGGGCAACCCTTACTTTCTATGTACTTGGCTTTCATAATACTTTCCACGGGGCAATATTATTATAACCCTTTCAGAAACATTTCCTGTTAATTACTGTTAATTCATTTCCAATTAATGTGTGCTAGATGAAAATCCCACCCAGACCTTGACTTCTAGAATATTTCGAGGAACGGTTTGCTGCCACGTCTGAACGACGAACTTCCTATCTGATTTCCTACACTGCATCAAAACACGGTCTGCCACGGCGGCACCTGCCCTGGCCTTGCACGTGAGCTCGGAGAAGGCTCTCTGTCCCTTGCAGGAGGAACTGCGCCTCTTCCCGGCAGCACGCCCGGCTTCCTGCCCGGCTGCAGCATCTCGGCTGCCCAGAACCCGCCACTCTTTTCTCTGCAGCGCCAAACCAGGGTTCCTGCAGGCGATTCCACAGGGTGACCCCTTTGCAGAGCAGCTTGGAGCCAAGTAAACAACTAAGAAAGATAGAGGTTTCAAAGAGGCCTGTCTGGGGCCTCTGCCTCCCACGCAGAGGTTGGACCGGCCTCCCACCCCAGCCTTGGCATTCCCAGGACACGCCACGCACGCACATGTTGCTCCGTCGCCTGGGACCACCGCCACCTCATGTGACACACACGCACGTGGGACCTGGCTTTGTGCTGTTCCCGCCCTCTGTCCTCAGTACCTTTTCTGTATGGCCCGGAGCAAACAATTCAGAAAGCCAGGCGGCCTGTCCTGGGAAACAACAGAAGTCACTGTTGAAAGGAGCTTGCCTCTCGTCTTTAATAGCTTTCAAGGGGCTTGGCTTTCTTTGTCCCACTGGCTCCAGAGGATAATGCTGCCATTCTTTTCCTTACAATGTCAAGGCCTTGCTTTTGATCAGCCACACTTGGTACACGCTGAACTTTCTCCTCTGCCTTCCAAGCCCCCAGTTGCCAAACCAATGTTTGCAAAGTAGTACAGGGCATGCAATTTTCTATGCATTAAAAACATAGAAATAAAATTATTGTATGTTCATTTCTATACATATTTTCAGCAGCCCCCCATTCCTAAGAGCTGTCCATTATTTTTAAAGCTCTTTTTTTACTTTAATAAATGACATCCCCCAAGCCCTTTTATCAGCTGTCATCCTCCAGTTAGATGCTCCATATCCAAAACCCAATTTCTGATATAAAGGAAGTGTCTTTGATTCAAGACTTTGATTCACATACAACAATAATTGAGGAAAGATGAAAGAAGCTTACTTTGTCATTCTTTAAAAGTTTCCTTTGTAGTTCTCCCCCAAACTTACTTCACATGAGCTTATAAATATGTACTTCTAAACAACAGATCTGCAATTACTAACAGGCCATAATAAACATAAAATAAAGTTGCCTTCATTTCTACCTTTAGTACTGCTAATAGTTAATATGCCCAGTGTTTACTTCGCTCATTTCTCACAGCAACAACTCTGAGGTTGGGCGCTGCTGTTATTATCCTACCTTAAAGATGGAGAAATTGAGGCAAGAACAAGAGCCATAGAGCTGATAGAGGCATGGCAAGGGGGATGTCGAGATTTGAATCCAGCCAGACCTATGCATTTGAGTGTGAGGGTTCAAGAAAATTTTCCCTTTCCAAAGGATATCACAGGGTGAGAACTTTGTTAGCTTTCTCCACACACTCAACTTTCTCCCTTCTCCCCAAAAGAGTTTGGATTTACCAGGAAGTGATATTAATACTTAAAAATCAGGGTTAATTTTACTCTCCCAATGATAGCTAATGATAGGGTGGCCTTGCTAATAAACTATCTAGCAGAGAAAAATTAACAGAGAGAAAAATAAACAGAAAGAAAAAAGAAGAATAAACTCACAGCACGTAATTGCCCCTTTGAACAAAAAGATCACAACACACAACAGCCCCTTGTAAGATTAAACACCTGTGGCCTAACTTGTTTCTAAGTTTGTTTTTTAACAGCCTTGAAGAGCCCTGAGCAGACAGCAGAGGTGCAAACTCCCCAGCCCCATTCTCACCAGGTCAGATTCCAAGGAGACTGATAAGCCAGCCTCACAGAGAAGAGAGAGAAAAAAGGAAAAACAGATGTAGCCATTTCACAGCTGCTTTTTGGCTATCAGCTGGCAGCAATCACTTTTTTTCTTTCTCTTTGTCCCTATAAAAACCCCAAACCCCCTATCCTCCCTGCCAGTACTTCTTCTTTCTTTCTTTCTTGTGCCGAGCCCTTTCCCCCACCTCTAAGGGAAAGTAAAATAAAGTTTTACTTCTTTCTATCCTAATCTTTGTGTCGAGAATTCTTTCGCATCCCGATTTACAAGTCTCCACTCTAACAGCTAATAATATCACTTTGTGTCTAATACTTTGCTACACTTTTGGTTTGACACACTGAAAGAATGTCATAATTATACTATTTATGCATTCATGTTGTCTAAGAGATCGGACCTGCTACTTAAGGGAACAATCTGTGTGTGACATTAAACATCCAGAGGAAGCCACTATAGTACCCTTGGAGAATGAGTCACAGCTTAATGGGAGAAGCAGGGATGGAGGTGCTTCTATTAATATGTTGCCTTCGGTATTCAACTAATTCCTTTCTTGATGTTTACAAGCAAGATTGGTCCACCTGGAGGGAGGAAGAGGTAAAGCCTTTTAGAAATGGGCCACAGGCTTTATGTCTGTGAAAGATATATCATGACACCTTTTTAATTCATTCTCTAGTCTCAAAGTTGTATAGCAGAGGGAGAGGATATAAACATCTCTATTTAGGGGATGTGATAATTAAGGACTAATAACCCTAAATAATTTTGTGAGAAGGCAAAAACCAAAATGTTATATTATCCATAGTCTAAAGCTTGCCTTCTATCAGTGGTTTCTAAGCAGCAACGTAAAAATATCTATGTTTCTGAAACCACTGGGTTGTCTTTCAGATGTTAATGGGAAAAGGCCCAAACTCTGTAAAATAGTTTAAAGAGGTTTATTCTGAGCCAAATGTGTGTGACTGGCCTAGAGCATATGGCCTCAAGAGGTCCTGAGAAAATGTGCCCATGGTAGCCGGGTTACGGTTTGGTGTTACACATTTCTAGAGACACCGACTATGCGTAAGACCCTAAGTCAATACATGGAGGGCATATGTCAGTTTGGCCCAAAAAGGTGGCACATCTCAAAGTGGGGAAGAGTTACAGGTTATAGGTGGGTTTAAAGATTCTTTGATTTGTAATTGGTTAAAGAAATGTAGCTTTGTCTAAAGGCTTGGAATGTTTTAAGATGAGGATGTCTACTCATCAGAGACATGTATGCCACTAGACCTGAAACTCAAGTGATCTGTTGAGCAAATTGATGGCCTGCAGGTACAGTTTAAGCTTTGTCTCCTATAGCCTTAGGTCTGTTAATGACTTACAAAGGATATCTCCAAGAAGGGAGGGGGGAATGATGAGGCATGTCTGACCTCCCTTCTCCTGGCCAGCAACTCAGCTTTAGGATATTTCTGGGGTCCCCTTGGCCAAGAGGGGGTCTATTCAGTCAGCTAGGGGGCTTGATATTTTATTTTAGTTCACACAGATACAGTGAAGTTTTTGTGTAAGTCTTTCAGTTGTAAATGGACAATTGCAAGATTGTTGCAGGCATCCCGTTTCTTTAAGTTACCCACAGGCTTTCTTGTATTAAAAATGGCTTTATACAAATATTAAACAATTGGAGTGTTGAGGAGAGCCACTGAAGGTCTTGGTTTTCATTCTTGCAGCTCCTTCCACTTTTCGATGTGGAACAATATAGTAGTATTTCTCAAATAATAAAGAAGTCCTTTAAAGAAAAAAAAAAGACCTCCTTTAATGTTGTGAGTGTCTGCGTTGGTCTTTAATAAGCACAGGCGGTTGATGGCAACAGGCCTTTAGGCACATACCTAGCAAGGCTTCAGGCTTTCATTGTTACCTAATCCCACAGGATCTGTCATGTTTTATTGGCTTCTCTGTTTAGTCATTGTATGGTTTGGCACCACAGTGAAATTTCACATTTTTGGAAACAATAGTGTGAACAAAGATCAGGTTTTTCTTTCTGTTATATGTTATTCAATTTCCTTTGAGTGCTTTAAAAAAAAACCTATATTCAGCCAATTTTATAGTCTTTCCTATACTATCCAGTCTTTTGATCAGAGGTGTTTTATTCATGATTTGGATTTGAGGACTTTGTGGGTAGGGAGAGGTGTGACTGAACTCATGGAGAAATTAAGTTTGCGCTAGTAGCTTGGAAGGGAAGGAACAGGGGTATTCATTAGAGTGGAGCCAGATAATTGATTAGGATGATTTGGCAAGTCTGTAACATGTTGTAGCTAGTTGTGTGTGTGTGTGTGTGTGTGTGTTGTGTTACATGGCCTATTAATTCTTTAATGTGTAGGCTGTACGCACTGGTACATTAGTACAATAAATGAATTTAGTATGCTATAGGCCCTTAATAAATGTTAGAAATCCCAACTTAGGTTTTTTTTTAATATAAAGTTTTCTTTTTCCGGTAGTCAATCAAAGATTTTTTTTACCCTCTATCCCTAAGAAAGGACTATCGGGAAGAAAACTTCTCAGAATATGGTCTTCTGTTTTCTAGTACTCTCTGACTTTAGGCAAGAACATTTCAACTTCAGTTTTGAAATTTTAAAATGTTTTAATTTAGCACCTATTAAGTACCAATCATTGTATAATTAGGCTGTGGAAACACAGAAAAAAAAAAGTCCTCTGATTTCCAAAAACTTTCCATCTGAGTACTGGAAAAGATTATTTTTAATATTCTAGATCATATTTAAAATTTAAGCTTAAGTGTTAAAAATTTTAGATTTGAATCTTTTGTTATCTGGACATATTTTATAGCTTTCTAGAAAGGAGGTGAAGTCTGAGGATCAAGTACTCCTGCTTCTCATTTTTTCAATAAACAACTACAGTTTTTGTACCTAATTATCTTTTCTTAGCTATTATGTATTGATTAGTTTTTTCTGGGCTATGAACAGAAATGAATGTGGCCTTATTGTGAAACTAGTATTTTATTTCCTGTGGTGTTTAACAAAGTAGCTGCAGGACTAAACATGAGAAGCTACAGCATCCTGCCAGAACTTGGAAATAGCAAACTTGCTAAATCTCAGGGAATTGAGCTTTTGAAAACTTTTACCAGTGTCCGATAATTCTTAGAGCTATTTCGGACCTCAGCTGCCATTGTCAGCTATGAAACTGGCAGCTTAGAGACCCAAGAGAGATGTATCATCCGACTCATCTTAGCTATATTTCCCAGAGTTCAGGAAGCAACTCATGTTTCTCAGCACGTTAACCTCAAGGTTTTTCTCAGTTCCCTTAAGGGGTCTGAGTAAAGAGATCTTACTGATTTATATAGAATTCACAATTTCCTAGACATCGGGGCTAATTTCAAGTTCTATTACAGTGTTTGGGAGTAGTTGAGCAGCATTCTGGTGGGGGAAGGAGACTGGGACGCAGGGTGAAATTTCACGTCACAGCTGGATGGAAGTTTGGAGAGATGAGGGGCATACACAGAGGTTAGCTGTTGACGTATTAGTGCTCATAGGTATGCATTAAGTGTGGGTCTTCACTCAGTCTAAATTCATCTTCAACAGTCTGTCTGGGATTGTTAATCAGTAGATCTATCTTTCAAAGACAAAGGAGAGATTTAAGCACTACCCCTTATTTCTAGAAACCACCAGGAAGAAATAGCATTTCCAGCCATATGTATTGTCTTCAGTTTGCTAATTGCAATCTAATTCATCACTTAATTTGTCATTAATTGACTTCTCTATCCCCATCTGAACACTATTGGGTTTTTAAAAGTTTATGGATTCTTTTCCCTGAAAGAATTTAATGGAGCTTATATGATCTTATCCAATAAAGTTGTGTTTTTCACTTCAAGGCTCCTGTCCCAAATGCAAGAAATCCTTAGGGTTTACTTTTAAATAATCATGCAAAACTTCTGAAATAATCAGAAGTAACAGATATGCAGCAAAAATAAATTTCACTTTCTGAGTTGATGTTGTCCCGGTGTTACCCTCACAGTGAGAACCAAGAGGAGTGTGCCGCCTGAAACTGGGCAGAGCTACCGGGCCAGCCAAAGTCAGTACAACACGCCCAGGAGTGTTGTCAGAACACTCTTGATTTCACCACCCTTGGGTGTTCACACGGGAGGATGACACTGAAAGGTATGCGGCCAAACAGTAATTGTTAGGTGTCACCTTCTGCTGGGAAATAAGAGAATTAAGTAATTGCTTTTATGCCACCAATTACAGATACCATGACCTCTCTTTGGGAAATAATACCCCTTAAACCGGACTAAGCCCATACTTTATAAAATATAAATTTTTAGGGTTCTGCCTTGTTTAGCATTTGAGATTGCGGTTTGGAGACATTTCAAAGGAACACAGCCAACTTGGCTTTACTCGAAGTCTGCCCAGCCAACTGGACCCCATCAGAAAGTAATTATTCAATCTGAATTTTTCAGGGCCTCGTCTTCGCCCTCCTATTTCCTTCTCCATTATGTTGCTTATGTTCATAGCTTATTACCGATGCCAGCAGATATGCTGGCTGTCAGGAAAAGCACAATCAGTCCAAATTGAAAGTTGCTAGGCAGATAGATGAAAGATTTGGTAGGGAAGGAATTATGGTTTAAAATAAAATTTTAAAAAAGCTTTCAGATTTTATTCATCCATATTATCATCAATAGCAAAAGCAAAAGGACTTTTACCTTTTCACTAAAGGAAAGCACTTTATGGCTTCTCTTTGGCATATCCACATTGTCAGTATTGCTACCCTTGAGCTTTGGGGCCATTATTAAGTCAAATAAGTGTGATTTGAACCCAAGCATTGCAACACTGCTGCAGTCAGTCTGACAACCAAGATGGCTACCAGGGCAGC
Source organism: Indri indri (assembly GCA_004363605.1). Lineage (NCBI taxonomy): Eukaryota > Metazoa > Chordata > Mammalia > Primates > Indriidae > Indri > Indri indri. The sequence goes on from RJWJ010031209.1 coordinate 8,253, forward strand.
ATCATCTACAGCATGGATACACTGGACAAAGGGATGATTCACGTCCTAGCTGGGATGCAGTGGGATGGGATGGTGTGCAATTTTATCAAGCTACTTAGAATGGCATGCAATTTAAAACTTACGAATTGTTTATTTCTGGAATTTTCCATTTAATATATTTAGACCATGGTTACTGCAGGTACCTGAAACCAAGAAAAGTGAAATTGCAGATAAGGGGGAACTACTGTATTCTCTTTCTTTATTGACGTCATCAAACTCCCAGTTATCAAAATCAGAAATTCCTAAGTTCATTTTGCATCCCTTACAGGATCAGTTGTCTATACTCATTAGATTTGTCTCCAAATCCATCTTGAATGAATCACTTTTCTCCTTTCCTACGACCACAACCTTAGTTCTGGTCTTGCTATCTCTTGCTTGGAATTTTCTAACTGTTCTTTCTCCCTCTAGCCTGTCCTCTCAAATCTATCCTACACAACACTATCTGAAGGATCTAACAAAAACACAAATTTGAACTATTTTGCCCCCGTGCTTAAATGCCTTCAACAGCTCTTCATCATCTGCACTATCCTATAGATATTATAGGATAGCATTTTAGATGCTTGATGTAATAATATGATTCTCCACAAACTGCATCCTGTTGTTCTTTCTCACCACTCTCTGCTGTACTCTAAGCTTCCACATCAACTTGCTTATTCTTCTCTGCACATGTTGTTTCTCACCTGTAAGGCTTTTTGTCATGTGGCCTTATATTTTTGGAATGGCCTTTTCTCCCTAATTTGCCAGTGGCTAACTCATCCTTTAATGCTTAGATCTGGTGTTATGCCTGCCAAAAATTCTTCTCCAAAACTTTCCAAGTAAGAGTACCCTTCTTTAGTGATGCTATAACACTCTATTCACAAATGTTACAGTGCTTTACTGCATTAGCAAATCATAAATGTTTAAATTGTTTTCACCACTTAACTATAGACTCAGACTCAGAAGTCAGACTGTTTCATATTAGTGTATTCCACATGGCTTCCATAGTACCTTGCACATAATATCCAATCATCAAATGTTGGACGACTGCATAATGGTTGACATGTGCCTTACTCAAGACTCTTGGGTGCAAGTATCTGTTGGTTTATGATTGCTAGACCTTTCAGTTCTTTAGGGTCTCTTTCCAAGTGCTACATAGCTAAGATGCCTTAACAATTACAGCTCTTTTAAAGAAACTTTATAATAATAGATCATGTAAGTTTTAACTCTTCCTTCTCAGATAGCTAGGTCCTTCAAGGGCTTTAAGTTATATTTTTATAAAAAGTTACATGTTCTCTGCCAACACCCTGGAAATGGCCTGTAAAAAAAAAGGAAAGAAACTTCAACACACACTTCTACTAACTCACTGACCTGCCAAGTTCCTTCTGGAACGATAAGTTGCCAAGCACCAGGGACTGTAACTTGTCATCCCCAGTGAATGAGAGGAAGAGGTGGTGTGGAAAGAACATCCTGTTGTGCAGAACCTCAGTAACTAGAGTGTTGTCATCTCACGTTATCTTTTTTTCTCATTAGTGCATCTGTTCAATCTTATGCTGCCCTGGATGCCACCTGGTTGACTTAGATCAGTAAAATCCAGCTGATGCAAAGAAGTTGGAGCATGAGAGAAGCAGGACAGTTTAAGCGAATGCCTTATTTCATAGTCCTAAGTGGTAATAGCAGCACAGGAAACACATGTAGGTTTCATGAACACCATCTTCTGGTTCCTGAAGATCTCTGAATGTTAGAATGTCAATCCTGATGTCTATTCCTTAGCCCACCTATCTAAATCATGACATTATCAGAAATAATTTATTTCTATTTCAGAAAGATACATTTGAAAATATCAACCGGTGTATATGCAAATTCTCATTGATAACAATATTTGTGTTCTACAGAAAGAGTTCTACTAGCTACCTGACTACCTACTACGTATCAAACATGAACTATTTGTTTTACATATGTTCTCTCACTTAATTTGCACAATAAGATTCTGAAACAATATTCCATTTTTAATATGTAGAAACCAAGGCTCAGAGGGTTTAAGTATTTTGCTTGAGGTTCTACAGTTGGTAAGTACCTGAACTGAGATGAAAATGTAAGTCAGTTTTGTCTCAGCTTAAGTACTCTAAAAGTATTTGTTCTTTTTGTTAAAATACAGTTTGTTAAATGTGGATCTTAGAGTACTTTTGGATATTTTTAGCTTTAATAAGCTATACATTGAAAGTATTGAATTTGTCATTTTAAATTATTGAGCAAAGGGTACATTTATTACTCTCAGTCTCAAATGCAAGAACTTGACAAATGTTAGCAGTAGTTAAGTGTTAATATTTGTTATTTATTTTAAGGTATAAACAACAGTGGTAGGCATTTTTAATCACAAGGAAGGATGAGAAATATCTTTTGCTTTCATGGGTCATATAACCTGTTTGGATTAGTCGGTCCTTGTGCTTGGGATGACAGCTTAGCAAGCTGATAGTGCTTGTCTTTATGGCCCTTCAGCAGAACTTGACATTGATCTATGAAATGAAAGGTTTGGAGAAGTACTAACTTCACATTGCCTGCATGCTCATGAAACATGATTTTATCAAACACATGGGGCAAATTATTTATAGAAAAGATGACACTGACTTTTAAGACCATTTGAAATCTGTACTAATTCAAAGACTGCCAGAATCTTACTGCTTCAGAAACTCACTCAGAGGAGCAAGTCTTGAATTAAGAGACAAATAATTGATAATTAGAAACTCCAGCATGAAGTTCCCAAATCCTTGAAATCTTACTAACAAAAGGAGATGGACACCCTTAACATGAAAGTGAACTTTTTTTTTTTAATTTCCTAGTAAGGGTGGAGCTGATTTTATCTCGTTTAAGAAAATATTTTAGATTTTAGTCATTTTATTTTAATAAAAACATCTAGCTAAATTCCTTCTTTGCCATTTTCTTAAGTTCGTCTTGCATATATGAGATTCTCTTCTAAAATGCTAAATTAAAATGTGGTTAATTGAGCTTTCCTGAATATTATCATCTTTAAAAAATTAAGTTAGAGAAGATGAGAAATAAAATTACATCTTTTCCTTACTTTTAAAAACAAAACAGATTCTTTATTATGGGGACATACCATATTATAAGGTTATACTGTAGAGTAATAACTTGCCAGAAGTATGTCAAGATTATATTTTAGATTACAAAGAAATATTGTATTGGGATAATAGTTAGATCCAATCAACTAGGCAGATAAAATTTTATGGGCTAGCTAACAAGTTGTATAGTTCAAATACAACTTTTGAGTTCACTTAAACCTAGCTGTGCTATGTAAAAATACAAAAGAGGCAGTGAGAGCCTAGCTGGGTTTCAAACCCATAAAGCTAGCTCTCAATAGCGTGAGTCAGTCAGAGATAAAGGCATCCAGTGATTTACTTGAATCCATTCGGTGCCAGCCTGGAAAAGATTTGGGAAATTAGCAGTGTCCTCACTTTTTTGATGGCGTGGCTAAAGAAAGGCTAATTCATGAAAAGGAGAAACCCTTTTCATTTGACATTGGATTTCCTCCTAGCTCAAACACAAATGGCATTACTAATAACGCAAATTGCTGGGCAGCTAAAAGGATATTGTGTGCCTTTAAGAATAGGCTACCATCTTGAGCATAACTAAAGGGTGACCTGGGTAATTCTGAATCCATAAACAAACTCATTTGACAGACTATCCCTTCTTGCTAAGAAAAAAAAAAGAAAAAAAAATCAATAGGAGATCATTAATTTCCCAAGCAGCTGTGCTTTGTAAAGAACTTGACAATTTCTATTTTTACCCTGTGAATGATTTCTTGGCCTGGTTAGAATGTATGATTCAGGTATATGCAGATTCTTTGTGGAACATTAGAATGATGAAGTATACTTAGAATTAGAAAGTGCATTATCCACCAGCTTTTCTCTTTGAAGATGTTGATAGTCACTATAATCTGACTGTAAGCATAATTGAGAAATTGGGCTGTGTGAAGTTAACCACAAAGTCATCATCATGGCGCTAGATGGTGTTCGCATCTCCTCCCCAGTGACAGCGCTGCCTCTTCTGAGTTCAGAAAAGGGGTCAGGGCTCATCCCTGGTTCATCCAGGCCCATCCAGGATCTCCTTGCCAGTGGAGGAATGAGGCAGAATGTATGCTGGGACCTTCCCAGAGATGGAATGAAGGAAACAGGAAACAGTTTCACAATGCCAAGAAATTGTTGACCCCAGACTTCAGGAAAGACCGGAAGGTGATCAATCATTTGCTCTGACCTGAATGCATGTTTTGTTAGATTATTAAACTGCGTGTAGGTATGTAGCTGCAGCCAGGCCTTGTGTCTTCTTTGGTTCCTTATTCAGAAAGCACCAACCTAAGGTTGATGGCTGTTCTTGCCCTTTAAGCTCACTTCATGGTTGAAACTTGAATGTGTTTCATTGTGTCCTTAAGAGTAGCTCTTTGCTCTGTCTTCTGGTTACCAACCTTTACAACTTTGGCAGCTTTTTTTTTCACTTCTCCTCAGTGACCTCTGCCCAAGCAGATGATTTACAGGGAATATGATTCCACTTATGGCCTTGGTTTCCCTCCCAACTAAAGTCTCTCTCTCTAATTAGCATCATAGTCTCCTGATCACGGATTGGAGGTAAACTCACTTTACAACCTGGTTTCTGCTAGCTTGCTCATATCATTCCTAGTTTAATAATAAACCTTTTTTGTTGTTGCTCTTAGCATAATTTGTAAATTACTTCCCAGAGCCGCCCTTACTAAATATCTGTGACCTTATTGTCAAGAAAGGCTTGACAAGCAGAAGCTGCTGCCTGGGGGCTGGAATGTCCCACTTCCTGTTCTTTCTCTCCAAGTTGAAGCATTTTATCCAAACAAAAACTGAACTGGGAGCACACGTGACCCAGAGTTAGCTTGAAATGAAACTCTCTGAAGATGAAAAACTTTACACATTAACTCCTGGTTCCACTCCACCTACTTACAGTGCCTAAGACCACAAAGAAGGTCTTTTAAAAAGAACCAAAATAAACAAATGGATGGTTCAAGCTGTGGACTGAAAAAAAAAAACCCAAGCAAACAGCAGCCACATATAGCATCAGATTAATTGCTGCTAAGCTCTAACAAAACAGTAAAAAACTAAGACAATGGAATAGTATTGTTGAAGTAAATGATCCCACGGCCTTGCTAGACACTACTCGATCATGATAGGGTAATTTAACATAAGGGAAGTCAGCCATTGGCCCCCAACCAACGGTGTTCCTGACCAGAAGGAGAAGGTGAATCCTACGTCTTCACTACAAAAATACCATTACTACAGAATGGGCCCTCTGTTATAAAAACCTGGGATTCATCTTGATGTTTTTCTTGTAGTCGTTGTTCCAGTTTTTCTATCAATCATTTATTTAATACTAAGGTATAATTTAGGTCCTACCAGAAGAGCGCAAAGCCAGATATTAAACTGAAGGCTTGCTTTCTTTTCTTTCGGAGATGAATTAACAGTAAATCACAATATGAATGGACACAGGAAATCACTAACCAATCAGCAAAGTAGCATCCCTTAAAATGACAGATATAAGGGGAGAAACCTCAATTTTTAAAGGGGAGATGCCACTCAGGAGAGGGAAGAAGTTGGAAAGAGGGAAGGAGTTAGAAAGACGGTGGTACTGGGTCCAAAAGACGGTAGTGAGCACCTAGCAGATGGGGTGAGAGGTGCGAAGGCTGAGTACCAGAGCTATACATCCTTTGGGCTCTGGCCAGGCAGGGCATGAAAACTCACGACTGGCGAGGGGCGGGGGGTGCGTGCCTTTCCCCTAGGGACCTCCGTGGCAGGCCTGTGCTCTGGCTCTCGTGGTAGCTATTGCCTCTGTGGTGTTCTGGGCCAACCTTTAGGGTATAGGCAGCACTTTCCCTTCTTAAGCCCATGTCTCCCTTGGTGAGATCCCTAGAACCCCGTATTCATGGCATCTCACGGCCAGTAAGCAGCAAAGCAGTGCCCAGCAGAACAAGTATGATATAATCTTAATTTGCACTGTCTAATGCCTGTGAGGTGGCCAAGACTTGAAAAAGCTGTAATTCACAACGCCTGGCCATCCTGCAGGAAGAATCCATCAGGATATCCTCACATATCACTGGAGATGGGAAGCAATTCCCATTCCCCACTCTGAATGCCACAGACTAGGAACTACATTGGCCCCTACAGTGGCTACAGAACTGGGGTTTGCTAGCAGCTTGTATCACAACTCTCTAAGGCCAGATTCTTAAGCCACTAGCATCACTCCCCATTGTCAGGGCTTTGACAGAGACCAAGCCAGGCAATATTTCCCCTTCCCAACTCCAACATTCCTATAAGCATTAAGGAACCTCTGAATATACAATCAGCAAGGGATGGAGTCTTGGACGAGGGTAAGAAAGGTCTTCGCTTGCAGGTGGACATCTTGAGCCATTGCATATTGAGACAAACTAGTTGTACCTTGGGGTGATTAACTGAGGGGGTCCTCAGGATATGGAACTTTTAGTGCTAAAACTGAAACTCCTGGGCAAACTAAGATGAATGGGTCACCCTGTTGCATACCAAACTATACAGAGGAAGCACTTCATTTTGTATTTATGCAATAAAACTTTAATTTGGACTCTGTTAATGTGTTACTTGACTCAACTAGGGCCTTATAAACACATACTTGAAAAATTACTATAATAAACATATAGGTAGCCCACAATCAATTTTATTTATTTATTTTTATGTATACTTTTTTTTTACATTTTTTTAAATTTCAAAATATTATGAGGGTACAAATGTTCTTGGTTACATGGATTGTATTTGTAATGCTTGAGTCATGGCTATAAGTGTGCCCATCACTCAAATAGTGTTCATTGTACTCGTTAGGTAGGTTTTTGCCCATCCCCCTTCCCTCCTCCCCCCTGCTTGATTTGTACTGAGTTTTACTTTCCTCTGCGCATGTGTGTGTTCATTGGTTAGTTCCAACTTAATAGTGAGTACATGTGGTATCTTTTTTTCCATTCTTTAGATACTTTGCTTAGGATAATGGTCTCCAGTTCCATACAAATTGTTGCAGAGGTATTAAATCATCCTTTTTTATGGCTGAGTAGTAGTCCAGAATCAATTTAAGAGGAAAAAATTAAAGTTTTCTGCAAGCGCTTACATATTGATATAGCTCTGTCAATTTAGCATTGTTCTTATGTTGTACTTTAAAGTGAGGTTTAAAGCCTTCAACTGGAGAGTGCTATTATAATAATTAGAATAATTATAACTAGGATTATATAATACTATGTAAACTAGAAAAAATTTTTATATCCATTTTGTTATCTGATCTTCACACCAATCCTGGGAATATTACTTTCATTTATGTCTTGTTAATGTCAAAAGTGAGGCTTAGAGAAGTTCAACGACTGGCAAAAGGCCATAAAGCTCATAAACAACAGTGTACGATCTTGAACATGGTCTTCTTGACTCCAAAGGCCCCTTAAGGGCCTTGTTAAAGAGTTTGGTTTCTAAATTAAGAGAATGGGATAATATTGAAACAGACAGGTAAAATGATCAAGGTTGCATTTAGAAAACTTTACGCTGTTGCTTTTTGAAAGATTTATCTGGGCAGGTCAGTTAGGAAGCTATGGATGTTGTTTAAGCAGGCAAAGATGGTGGCTTAGACTAGGGTTCTGGCAGTGAAGGTGGGAGAATTGGATGGAGAGATAAACAGAAGGTGGAATCAAGGCCTTGATTGGATGTGGGCTGTGAGGAAGAAGGAGATGCTAAGGATGCCTTAGATAAGGTTCCTGGAGGACCAGCAGGACAGTTGTCATTATGCTGATCTTTCAAAGGCATTACAACCCCACTGGGTAACTAACTTAGTGAGCTATATACAAAACCCACTTCTGCTGAATAGATAGTGCTCACGGGTAGAAACTGAAAAACAAAAATGCCACCCACCCCGAACACTAGTGAAGACCTATCTCTGAACATATTTTCAGGTCAGTCAGCTGAAAATTAGCCCTTAGAACACACTTAAAATCTTGAAACCAAGTAGTTCTAGTGCTATTTACTAGGAATGCAGTGTGGTTTTCTTTAATTTTCAGAATTTAAAAATACTTTTGTATACCAAGCAATATATTATTAAGTTTGGAGCAAAGAAAAAAGACCAAAAAACTGGGGAGAACAAACACTGCAAAAACTGTGAGAAGGGTTTTGTCATTTTTTTCCCTAGAACATTTTCTTGCTTTAGCCAGTAGAAGTAGATATGTTTCTATCTATATCTTTTTCAGTTATGAAATTTGTTCCTTTCTACTCCCACTGTAGTAAGTTGAATAGTATCTGCCAAAAATTCATGTCAACTTTGAACTTCAAACTATGACCTTATTTGGAAACAAAGCCTTTGCAGATGTAATTAGTTAAAGATCTCAAGATCTCAATCATCCTAGATTTAGGGTGGGCCCTAAATCCAATGACTGGTGTCCTTACAAGAAGAAGAGAGGACACAATGATGCAGAGAGGAATACCATGTGAACACAGAGGCAGACATTAGAGTTATTTATGCAGCCACAAGCCAAGGAAGGCCTGGGGCCACTTCCCAGGCTGGAATAGGCAAGGAAGGTTTCTTCCCTACAGACTTCAAAAGGAGCATGGCTCTGCTGACACCTTGATTTCAGACTTCTGGCCTCCAGAACCATGAGAGAATAAATTTCTGTTGTTTTAAGACACCAAGTTTGTGATAATTTGTTATGGCAGCCCTAGAAACTAGTACACCCACTAAATAAATGTTGAACAAATGGTTTGCTATTGTCTGTGTTTTGTTCCAACCCTGTTCACTGGTTTCTGGCAGAGTAATAGTGAATATGTGATATACTTTTCATTAGGAAACACCAGCCGGGAGGAGATTTGGGTGGGAAACTGAGTTCAGACTTAGACACGTTGAGTTTCAGTTGTCTGTGCCATATCTAAGTGGAAATGTTGAACTGTCAATGGGATATTTTGTTCTGGATTTCTGCATCTGGGTTTGGACTGGGTATATATGTTGAGAGTTGTCTGTGTAGAAGTGGTACACGAGCCACAGCAATGGTTGAGATTGCCTATGAAGTGAGTTCTATGAAAGAGAAAAGAGGAGCAGTTTAAACAGTTCCCCAAGGAGTTCCGTCGTTTAAACATGGGGTAGAGGAGGAGGAGATGCTAAAGGAGATTGGAAGGAAATAACAGAAAAGACAGGGAAGTGGGTGGTGTTATCAAGCAGGGGAGGAGGTTATTTCAAGAAGTAGGGAGTGGTCCCCATGCTGAATGCTGAAATGATGTCAAATAAGATACAGATTAAAACTGGCCGTTAGTGTTAGCAGCACAAAGGGCATTGGTGACTTCAGCAAGAGTAGTTTAGGCAGAGCAGGATTCAGATTGAAGCAGGTTGAGAGGTACATAAATATTTGAAATATTTTAATACATTTTTCAAAAGGAAGAAAGGAATTCAAGACAGCAAGTTTCTCAAAGTTTGGCTGTGAAGGAGAGTAGAATAAGAGAATGGTGTGTGTGTGCACGCGCATGTGTGTTATGATGGAAAGGACTTAGGCATGTTTAAATGCTGTTGAAAGGGAAAGTTGAGAGGAAGAAGTGGTAAAAGGGGGTAAATTTGAGGATACAGTGAGGGGGGAGAGGAAATAATCAGTAGTGCAAAGTTCTGCAGAAGGTGGTTGGAGATGGGATTCACAAGACACAATGAGGAACTTGGCCTTAGACAGGAGGGAAATTTCCTCCGTTGTGACAGCAGGAAGTTAATGACAGGTGACAGTTATGGCTGAACAGGTTGTGGACTCTGCAGGGGAAGGTCCAGGCTGTGAATTACCATCTAATGTGTATGTTTTCCCAGAAAGTCAAAAGGCCATGCATTAATTTTTTTCTAGTTCATACTCTATACTATACTGAAATCCTCTTCTCTGCCTACAGTTAATTCAAATAAGTGATATTTTAGGGTAGTGATTTCTCTCAAACTTCAGGCCATATAACTTTGTATTTGGCTACAGTGTCATGGCACTGTGCTATTCTTATCAAATAAAACATCTTACAATTATTTTGGGTTATTAATATATCCAGAAAATGGCACACATATCCATAGAAATAAAATCTTTTTGCACATTCCTGAGAGAGAAAAATTACAATGCTTCCCTAAAGGACAAATATGGTATATTCATGAAAAAAATTGTTTTGAGGGTTTCCTAGTTGATTCAACCAAATTTTTTAAAACGTAAGAAGTCTTATAATAGTATAACTGCCGTTTTATGATTATGTCCAAAGTAAATTGAGTAAATGTTGGAACGTGGGACTGTTCATGCAATTGCACACAGTAAAAGCAAGTAGAATTACCGATACGCAGTTCAGTGATTAGGTAAGTGGATAGGTAGTGAAGCTACTGTCCTACTGCTCCTGTTACCAGGCACATGATAAGCTGAATATAGCAGCTGGGTATTGATTTAAACTTTGAGTTTTCTCGCTCCTGGCATGTAAGAATTCTAGTATCATGCCTGAGCAACACTGAATAATAAACCAGATACTGTTTTGAAAATGTGTGTGGTCCTGTGCATATACTTTTTATTTTTTTTTGATGAACTATTTTTCTTCTTAACTTAATCCTTTTAGTCCCTTATTAAATTTCTTATAGCATGTTCACCCTCAGGAATGGCAAGAAGTATAGAGCATTTCCTCTTCCCAACCCCTGCCCCCAGCCTGTTTTCTTTGACATAGCAATTGTCGTCTGATAATGACGTCGTAAAAATAACGGCATGCTTGGAAATTAAGATTTAACTACTAATGAATGTTAATCAGTATTTTAATCTAGTACTTTCATTTTGCTCACACACATGCTAGCCTTCTGATCTCTGGTTAATAAGCTGTTCTATTTGAGTATATTACCGTTAAAGTTAGGGGAATGGACATTATATCATTGAAGATAAGTACATTTCGCCACACTTTATCTCTTGCTTTATAAATGAAATAGGTACAGCAAGTAACATAATTCACTTCAGTAATTTATTCATAGGGTAATTGTTTGGCTATTAATGTAATAGTAATAAAGGTTTTCTTTTAAAACCCAAGTACCATTAATTGAAAAA
>RJWJ010031210.1:0-11072 GCA_004363605.1 Indri indri
AAAAAAAAAGCTCTTCATGTTATTCCAATAGGTGCCTCTCATTAAGAACCCTTGTGTTTTGATGTTTCCAAATTTTATTATTACTATTTCTGTTGTTATTATTAAAGTATTAATGACCAATCATTACACTATATGGACCCTGTTCAAATACACTGGGATTTCTAGAATACTTTGAGGATTTTAATCCCAGAGGAATGAATAATATGAGAATTTCATTCTGTACTAACAGAAAGTTACTTCAGAGCACAAGGGCTGGACTGATGTTCATGTGGCCAAGTACTAATAAAATTCCTCAAAGTGAGCAATTTCATTTGAAAGCTAGAACCATAACCATTATATAAATCCATGCCAGCAAATATGAAAAGACATTTAGACACAGATCTATATATCCTTCATATGCAGAAGGAAGATGTGGTAGGAAGCAGTATGTCAGAAACTTTGGATAAAAGTTCTCGTTTTGTCATGGCTAAGTGAGACTGGTTGTCATTTAAAGCCACTACAACTCAGTTTCCTTATAGACAAAAATAGGATCATTATACTAATGTCTCAGTAATTGCTAAGCAGATGAAAGGACACTGTGAAAATTGGTAAACTTAATGCAATTTATTTATAAAAAAATTATTGGTATACATTTAAGCATAAAAAGTTTCAGATCTAAGATTTTCCTTTGTGTTTAATGAGTTCATTTAACTGAGTGAATCTTTTCCTCTTCTTCCAGAAAAACGTATTACACTTTCTGATAAGGAAATTGTGCCTGAAAATTTGTATTCAGATAGCTGTGGAATAATAGAATAAACACTGAACTGGAATCATAAAATTTTTATTGACATATTAACTTCTCTGAAGCTCAGTTTTTGTATCTTTAAAAATTATAATATTTTCCCACCTCATAAATTAATTTTGGGATTTAAAATGGGTTAATTTGAGAATTAATTGAGAAAAGAAATATTAATTAAATAATCACATCAATGGATCTATAGTTACAAACAGGTAATTGTTTTTAAGAAAAGAAATTGACTACTAGAAGAACATTTAACAGAGACATTTGACCTAATTGGGGGATTAGAAAGTAACACTTGAGCAAAGATCTGAAAAATTGCACACCAGTAAGAATTTGCTTTCAGTGTAAACAGTGGAGATTTTTGAAACAATAACTCAAATGAGATTTAAATGTATACTATTTCTGCTTCAACTAAGATGACTCTGGAAATAGGTAGTCTATGGCTCATTTGGTAGTGGTAAGGTATTCTAGGACTTTTAACAGAGGTTGAAGCTATCCCCTACCTATTGTCACCTGTCAACCAAGTCCAAGTACTTGATGTCACAAGTACATCAAGTAATGGGAAAAGAGAGAAAGACATATTCTCTAACTTTAAGGAGACTTCTCTACAAGTTTCAAAATATTTCCTATTGGATATTATTGGTCATATTTTATTGCTGCAAGGAAGGCTGATAAATGTCAAATTCATACTGAGAAATGCAGTGATTATAAAGCAGGGTTCTAGTTGTTTATTAGGGAAGTCTGGGACTAATACACAGTGATCACTAGCATTCTCTGCCATATTTTTCAAAGTAATGATAGCACAGTTTTATGCACAGAGGGATCATTATGTGCAAAGGGTAAGAAGAGGGATTGAGATACAGGCTGAAGAGGACAATAAAGACATATAAGGAAATGTTTTAGACCCCAATAAGAAAACAATGGCAATCAGAAGGAACATAGTCAAATCCTAATTTGGAACGACTCTATTTTTGCTATTTTAAGAAAACATTTTATGAAGTGGTCAATATGAATGCCAATTATTAGGTTATTATGACGACCCAGGCAAGAGACAATGGTAGCTCACACAAGGATAGTGGCAATAGAATTTTTTGATAGATTTAAGAGCTATCTAGGAGGCTAAATCTGTAGGACTTACTATGCTGAGTGTAAGAAAACAAGAAGTGTCAAGAATGACTCCTAAGATACTGTTTGCTCTCTCTGTCTCTCTCTCTCTCTAGCTCTCTCTCTAATTAGATTTAATTGTATCACTAGTGAGGTATAGAGTATTATAAGATCATGTATTTTTTAACTTAAGAGATTTGTATGATATCCTCTATTTCTAAACTGGAATAATCCACATCTTCCTTGCCCTTCAGATTGATTCATTAGTTGATGAGACTACCTGGGCTTCAAATTTGCTCTACATTTTGAATACTCTTCATCAAACCCACTAGATTACACAGAGGACAGCACAAAATTCATCTTTGCTCACATTAGCAACATTACAGAAGTCCAAAATCAGGCCCTAATAATTGAAAGGCCATTTGATAGTACAAGTACCATGTAATTGCCAAGTCAATATATAAAGGTAAGCTATTATTGTGCAAATAATTAATTATTTAAATATTCCAGTTATTAAATTTGTAATTTAATTATATATTATATGTAAAATATATATTTAATTAATTTATTAATCCAGTCATTATAGAATTTTCTCATTGTTATATTTGATATGTTTTATCATTGTATTATTTCTAGAGCTATGTAAAATTAAAATTTCTATCTTTAATGCATATATAGTTATTAGCTCTAGCGTATTTAAAATGTTAGGGTTTAATACATTATGAATATTCATGGTCTTATAACAAACTGTCATCGAATAACTGTCTAGCTATTTAGCAGTGCCATATGCTTTGCTGGGAGAAAGGAGAATATAACTCTGCAGAAAGAAGAGGAGAACATAGGCACTGGAAAAGGCCAGATATTCATTCACAACTTCAAGAAAAATCCAGACTGGTTCTAGCAGCCTTTAGGATTTACTAGAGGGAAAGGAGGCAGGAGATTGTTTTGGGAGTGCTAAAGTAGTAGTAGTGTTTGATTAAGAGTAGAAGCCTATTCAGGGAAATTCACATGAGAAGAGGCAGGGAATGATGTGGTACAAGACCCTAGGTAAAAGGTCCAGTTAGTACAGCAGGAGCTCATATCCAATTCATTAGGAAAACTAAATAAAAAAATGCCTTTCTTCTTCCTGCCAGAGAACTGCCAGAGATTCCAAAGACCTCTCCACGTAAGTGGACTTGAGAATCTACTGTCAGATAAACTGCAAATATTCTAAGGGGTTAGATGCACTTTTGGCCTAGATTATTTAAAAACTCTTTCTCAACAATTTTAAATCTTTCAGGGTAAAGAGTAGAATAGGAGAACTGCAGCTACCAGATGGTTACAAGTTACAAATTTGGATGGATGAACATGGTGGGTATATTATGTACAAATTGGGTAGCAAATATTTGAATACTTAAAAGTTTTAGCTGCCTTGGTTTCAGTGATACTTTACCACTACTCCAGGAGCTGTTATCTCAAGTCCATCATTCTGACAATTATGTCTTCTCTTCTCTGCAAAACAATGTTCACTTCGCTGGTGGATGAAGCAAGGTTCTCAATGCTCTTGCAAGGTTGCAAGCTTCTTAAGGTTTTACATTTGCTAAACCCAATGGTCAGTACTTAGTTCTCATGTTTTTCATCTAAGAACAACTTATGATATAATTTTTCAATCCTTGTTTTTTGTCGTTTTCAGAAAAATCACTGTTATGCTTTTTTTCCTACAGCATGAGCCATTTTTTTCTCTTTCTTTTTTAGTGGCTCATTCCCAGACCTCTTAGCATTGAAGTCCTGCAGTGCTCAGTCATTAGATTACTTTCTTCTTTATGCTTTCTCACTTCCTTGGCTTTAAGTACAATCATGGATGACTCCTACATTTATTGCTCCAGACCTTTCTTTAAATTCCAGACCTTGCATATTCAATTTCCTACTTAACCTGACTTAGTTAAATGTATAATAGACATCTCAAAATTGACACATCCAATGTCAAACTCATGCCTTTTCGTCCAGGTTTCCATTTCCTACTGTCTTCCCCATTTCTGTAAATGCCAACTCCGTATTTCCAGTTTGGCATAGAGTTGTGCAGGCCAAAAACCTTGTAGTCATTATTGACTTTTCTTTTTCTTACATACCATTTCCAGTCTGTCAACATATTGTTATGGCTCTACATTCAAAATATGTTACAATCTAATCATTTCCCACTACATCCACTACTACTGTCCTTGGTTAGGTGCCATTGTTTCTCTGTATTTTTGCAGTAAACTTCTAATTGGTCCCTGAGCTTCCACCATTGACCTACCTGCCAACACTCAGGATATTTTCATTATAGTAATCCAAAATCAGATTCCATCGCTCCTCTGCTTAAATTCTCCAGTGGCTTCCAATTCTTCTCAGGATCACAGCTCTCATAATAGTTTATAGAACTTGACCTGATCTTGTCCCTTGTTTTTACTCTGACCACATCTTATGCTTTTCTTCCACTATCTAGCTGTGTTTGATCAACTCTGACCTTCCAGCTGTAAATCATTCCAAGTCTTGAATAGGTCAAGAACCAAGCTCAATTCCCACATTAGGGCATTTGCATCTTCCATTCCCACTATCTGGAACACCTAGCCATCAATGCTGCATGGACATAAACTTATTTCCAAGCTTTGTTCCTGTGCCACCTTATCAGTGAGAGACAAAGATCCTATTTAAAAGTAGCATCATCACTACTCAATATTACCCATTCCTTCCCTGCTTAATTTCACTTAACACATCACCACTTGACTCCCTAAACATGTTATCCATTTATTTGTTTATTTTTTATCTCTCCTCACTATATAAGGCCTATATAGTGTCATCAGATAGAATGGTGTCTGGCACATGGTCAGCACCCAATAAACACTTGTTGAATAAGTAAATAAATGAATCAATTAACCAACAAGCCGATAAAAAAATAACATTGTTACCACATCTGAAGTAGAGAATAGAAAAACCAAAAAGCAGGGTTTGTTTGTTTGCAAGTAAGGTCATTGTTCTCATAGAAAATATCAATGTTATGCATGTCTATAATTCATCAAAAGATTTGAAACAGGATATATGAGAGTGAATCAGACCGAAGAGGGGGCTGAAAATACATAGTTATGTTTCTGGAACATGTAGTCTACACAGAGAGAAGGAAAAAAATATATGAATAGTGAAGAAACTGTCCTCAGCAGCCAGGTTGTCAGGCTGCAGCTGAGAGGCCTGATGACTATTTTTCATGAAAAGAGCAAAGCAAAGTACAGAATGATGCATAAAGAAGCTGAATTCAGTACAGTGATGCAATACATGTAATGTATATAGAACAAAAGCATAAAGACAACAAAAATAAAGTTATATATATCATTCAGAGACCCAGAGCAACATCAGAAGCATCATTGACTGTCAACTCTTTAGAGAACTTTACAGAAATAGGACAAGCTCTTAAGTTGGAAAAACTGATCTTAGGGAAAAATCAGAGAGAATCTTTAAGTCTCTGTGATATTGTGATGTATTAAGACACAATTAATCATGTAACCATACTTGATGTGGACAGGAGAGAAAGAGAATAGCAGATGACAGAGATAAGACCTATAACTAAGAAATTGAATAGACTCAGCTAGCAACGAAAAAATGCTAGCAACTCAAGAGACAGAAGAAATAAGTGGTTTGAACCCAAATGGTACTTATACCTAAATTAGCTGAAACGATACATTTTCTGAAAAAATTGTATGCACATTCACTTTAGAGTACATTTTGGTTACTCACAACAATGTCTTTTTAACTACCAAATAATTTTAAATATATTAAAAATAAGTACTGTGTGGTATCAAGCAAATTTTATCATCTCGTGATTGATTTTATTCATCTGTAAAATGAGAAGTAGGGTCTTAGTACTCAATCCTTTCAGTTCTAATATTATATGAGTCTTTAAAAGAATCTTAAATATTCGTCTTAAATATTCTGACATTAGAAATATACTTTGGAGTAAAAAAATAATCCATTAGTATTCATTTAAATGCCAAAAAATGTGCCAGACATTGAAAATTTAAAGTTAAGTAAAATATGACATTAGTTATATGTAGATCACTATTAAGGTAGGGATATAAACATACATACAAACACACTCACATAGAGATATATACACATTCTGTGCATGAATTTATCTTCCTTCCTATAAAATGTGTGCAAAAGCATGTCTACCTTTATGTAACAAACATTAATTGCATTAATTACACTTACCCAAATAAAAGTTAAAATGTAGCTAGCTTTACTTAGTTTATATAGATATTTCTACAAAGTTGATGTAATTTTACAATTACATTTACTCCACCCCTGCAACTCAGGATCTAACATAATCCACATACCCAAAGACTGTATCAAAACATAATACAGAATTTACTTTATTTCCTAATTTAATTTAGACAGTCACATCACAATAATTCCCACATTTGCCTCAGATTGGGTGCTGTTCATACGGGTTTTATCCTCATGTTGCTACGTTCTCTTTAAGACACAAATTCTGTAGACATCTTCTATAGTGATGTACCCAAATAAGATTTGGTGGTGACAGTGGCTTATGTGTATGTGTCCCTCTGTATGTTTGTGTGCTTTAGTATTGAGTATGAGTAACTTTAGATAATTCTCAAATCCTTAAAAAAAATTGAAAAATCTGCCACTATCTTTATTTAGTTTGGGTTACTATATTAAGTTTTTGTTACTGTATTCAAAACATTATAGTCTCTCTATAATATCTTTCTGAACCACATCATTCACCGATCTTTACCTTCAGTAGTAATAAATATTTTTGACTAGTACATATATTTTGAAGTGTGGGCACATTGCTTTTTTCCCCCCATTAATTTTTCATATTTTAATACTATTATTTTGAAAATGATCATTTAATATGGTAAAGTGTATGTGGAGTGTTAATTTCAATTAAATGCCACCTTCACTATTTTGTCACAAAGCTACTTGATAATGAAGAGGAATGAAGCACTACTGAATTCTGTACTTCATAATTGTGCACTACAGGAACCTTTTGTTCATTAAAGTAATAGTTCCCAGTAAAGAATCCTTTGGGGATTAGCTGGCAGAGTGGCTTCACACACAGACATTTTTTCCCATAGCAATTCACTAATAAATTATGGATAAAAATACAGTACTCAAACCAAGTAACATCTTACAGGAGCACAGCAATGCTGTGACAGGGTGAGTATATCAAGAGCATCTCTCATGTTTTTCTATTTCAGGATGCCTAGGGCCCCTCCATGTCCCAGGTGTTATCCGAGAATCCTGGGACAAAGAGCAGGAGAAATTAGAAATCAAAGACAACATGTTTACCCTCTAATAAGTTTCAATTTTTAATATTTGTCAGCACTTTATTTAGTTGTCACACCAGTATATGCCAATAAAGTTGTTACAGTTTGTTTCAGTAATATAAAATTATTACAACAAAGAGTGGCTGTTTGTGTTCTAAAATGTAATCCCTGACACGGAGTGTCACTGTGCAATTAAATATTAGGAGCATTTAAAATACACTATGTAGGCGGATGTTTCAGTTTATGCCTATAATCCTAGCCCTCTGGGAGCCAAGGTGGGAAGATCACTTGAGGATAGGAATTTGTTTGAGAACAGCATGAGCAAGAGTGAGATCCCATCTCTACTAAAAATAGAAAAATTAGCTGGGAATGGTGGCACTCACCTGTAGTCCCAGCTACTCGGGAGGCTGAGGCAGGAGGACTGCTTGAGCCCAGGAGTTTCAGGTTGCAGTGAGCTACGATGATGCCACTGCACTCTACCCAGGATCTTGCAACAAAGCAAGATTCTGTCTCGAAATTAATTAATTAATTAATTAAAATTAAATTAAATACACTTCGCAATCAAGAAGATGCAAATGTAAGATGGTAACAGAAAGCATTAATTCAACTAATCCATAATAGTTTATCATTAGGTAATGGGGCAGATTTTCTGATAATGATACATATCTCTCTGCATAGATATAGATATAAAAGTCTGTCACAGATTCTGTCATATAAAAGCCATTCAAATCTTTTGTTGAGTCAATGACTGCTTAGACTCCTAGTGACCATTTTCCTTATTCAGTCATTGCTATACATTCAATTTTTGGGTACTACATTCAAAACATTATAATCTCTCTAGATTATCTACTTGAACCTAATTTTTCACTAAAGATATCCTTAGACTTTTTGAAGCAACATCATCTCATCTTCCTCGTTGTGAGGCAGTGAGGAAATTCCCTCTGATGTTTTCTATTAACGAGAAATTTTAAAAGAATATATGAAATTTAATTCAGAATTATCAAGGACTCCAAATTGTTCTGTGAAAACCATTTCAGAAACAAGACAGAAGTTATTTCTCTGATACTATGCTGAGATGGTTTTTGCAAAGGTCATTATGACTATTGTTGCACAGCCTAATGACTCTTTTCTGTCCATAGGCCACTCAAACAAGCGGAACATTGATCACCATTAATCATCGGCTTCTCTCCCTTTAAAATTATCTCTTTTCTTACTTTCTTGGTATTTTGTTTCTCTGGTTTTCCTCTTATATCTGGGTATTTCTTTCTATCTTCCTTGCGAAGTTGTCTTTTATTGATGACCCCTGAACTGTGAGAGTTCTCCAAAGTTCTATCCTTAGTTTTCTTTCCTTCCTATGATATATCATTTGTCTGGGTAACCCTGATTACTCTTTTGAATTCAGCTCCCACCAATATGCAGATAACCTTGAAACTAGCTACTCTAGCCCAATTACGTAAACTCCACACCCATATAGCTAGTTTCTTACTGAATATTTATTTGTTGGTTTTATATCCATGTCTCAAATTTAACTCAATGTCTTTTTTTTTTTTTTTTTTTTTTGAGACAGAGTCTCACTCTTTTGCCTGGGGTGAGTGCCGTGGCGTCAGCCTAGCTCACAGCAACCTCAAACTCCTGGGCTCGAGCAATCCTGCTGTCTCAGCCTCCCGAGTAGCTGGGACTACAGGCATGCGCCACCATGCCAGCTAATTTTTTCTATATATATTTTTAGCTGTCCAATTAATTTCTTTCTATTTTTGGTAGAGGCGGGGTCTTGCTCTTGCTCAGGCTGGTCTCAAACTCCTGAGCTCAAACAATCCGCCCGCCTCGGCCTCCCAGAGTGCTAGGATTACAGGCGTGAGCCACCGCGCCCGGCTTAACTCAATGTCTTAACCTTAAAATTTATTCTATATTTTAATGGCATAACCATTCACTCTGTGGCCCAAGTGAGTTCAGAAATGTTATCCTTGTTCTTATTCACATATCTAATAGATGAATGAAGACTTACAAATTTTATTTCTTTAATATCTTGTGAACCTGTCCATTTACATTTATTCTCTTGCCTCCATCCTGGTTGTCATTATGGCTTGCTTGGTTTATTACAATATACCCTGTTTTCCAATTCTCAATTTTGTTAAACTTCTAATTTATTCTATTTACTACTATAGTGAAGTTTTTAAAAGGTAAAACTGGTATTTGTCACTCTTTTACTAAAATTCAAGATAAAATTCAAATTATTCATCTTGGATCCAAATATTTTATTTCGTTTATCTATACTCTTCTTAATATCTCCCCGACATGCGTTTTGCTCATTATACTGTGGCTGTACTTAACTACTGGCAGTATTTGAATGTGCCATGTTCTCTTACAACTCTGTGAATTCATACCTTCCACACCTTCTGCTCAGAAAGCCTCATGCTGCCACCATTTAACCTGGAAAATTTCTAATTCCTCTTGAAATTTCACTCAGATGTAACCTCTAATGGAAACTTTCTCCAACAGGGCTTCTGCCAGCCCTTTTCCTCCAGGTAGGCATCCTTCATACCCATATCAAATTATCTCTCTCTTATTACACCACTTTATATCCTTAGTGCTTTAATGTGATTGCCTTCTAGCTCATTACCTGGTACTCAAAATATTCAATAACCATTATGGAATCTTAATAAAAATCATTTTATTATATAATTCCACAAATATCAAGAAGTAAAAAGAAAATGATTTAAAAACAGTACATTGTCATAGAACTTGAAATATATTGTTTACTTTGAAATAATAACATCAGATATTTTATTTGTGTATAGCAATGGAGGATAAAGTAGCTGTTTGGAGAATAATATCCCAGCCCAACTAGAGATTTAAAAGAAATACCTAAAAATAGCAGTGGCTAAAAGCAATGACATTTAATGCTGTAAATTTTTTAAAATGATGTTTATAGAAGACTCACAGATAAAAGACTAGTCATTGGTTTTCAAATTCTACCTGACAGTGTGTAATGTTTAAATAATCAAACCCACTTGGTTTAAATGAATCAATTACAGGTGACAGAAACCTTCTGAAATGAAGTTGGGAAGAAATATATAGCTAAGGACGTGCAAAAGAAGGGGAAAGAGATCAATATATTAATAAATGGAGAAACCAAGTAGCCCCAATCTTCTGTTTGGAAGTACACAAGAAAAAATGCAAACTATCAAGAAAGAAAATATCAATAAAGCGAGGAAAAATTTGGAAAAGCCTGTCTTTTTCAGGTGATATTTGGAAGGTGTTGGGGGAGGAGATTGGTAGAGGAAGTGAGGTTGTGTGAGACTTACATAAATGGGCTCATTAGGGTACATCAGTAACTTAAGATTTTTTGATTCATTTACTTAACAAATACTTATTCAATAACTATAGTGAGAGTGGGTAATAAAAATACCTAAAATAAAACTTGGGAATGATAGGTTAAAAAGTAATCTTAATAGAGTAAATTGATGATAGTTAAGAAAATGATTACTAAAATGTACTAATTTCTTGAAAAATAAAATAACTTGGTCTCTTTGAACTCAGAGATAATGGCTTATTCTTCTTCAGAAGATGATTGCCTTTAGGCACAAACTATATACAGTGAAATCCTGAAAAAGGTTCCTTTCCTATGACCTTAATTAAGATCATTGTGAAATATATTGAAATTTTTTTCACCCTTTGTCTATTAGAATATATTTTGAAAGATATAAATGCACTAAATCTGAACTAAAAATGCTTCAGTGACTAGACAATGTGAGCTAATGATTCAAAGTTTGTCCTTAGTTAGAGCTAAAAGTATGTATTTTTCTCTTTGTTGAAAAAGTGGAGGAGATAAAATAAAGACAGATGTTATCACAATTCAAAAATAAGGCCGGGCACGGTGGCTCAAG
>RJWJ010031211.1:0-19369 GCA_004363605.1 Indri indri
TTGACATTTTGAGCTGTCTGAGCTGCATTGGTTCCACTATGATACTAATATTCTAAAATAACACAAATTTTTGTCTTATCCATGGTTTCACAAAAATTACACTAAAAAAATTTGAAAGATAATCACAAACCAAAATGTGCCTTTGAAAGACTGAGGATGTGCCTTCACAATAAAAATAAAACAAGGAGTGTCAAAGTGAAATGTCAGAGATATCAACTGTCAAACTTAGTACTTAAGGAAATCGGACATTTCATAGTTAATAACCTAATACTAATGGACAATAATAATGTTAACAAAAATCCCTGGGACTTGAATAGCTGAAAATTACTTCTTTAAGGCAAGAATTTTACAAATTGTCCCTTTGGTAAGGAGGAAGAGCTGCAATCTTGGAAAATAATTTTTTAAAGTTTCCTATATGTACCCAGGATTCTTAAAAGGAATAATATGAAGTACCAATGTGTGTGCATGTGTGTGTATGTATATATATGGGTATATGTATATATACATATATATTATATATAACTGACATACATGTGTATATATATACATATAGGCATTATATATAATGTGTGTATATATGCACATATATTGTTATATTAATATATAGAACATATACATATATATCTGTATGTATGTACATGATTAAGTTTTGAGGTCCACTGGGGGAAAAGAATTGCTTCTTTTTCAGGGGTCACTCATCTCATCTCCTGGCCTCCTTGAACACAAATCTTACAACCCTTCCATTTTCAAGGGCAAAGAATTAAGTGACTGCATTAGAGCCTGCCTTTGAGACCAGAATTTAAGCAAGCATTCTAGGAAGGCAGACGCCATCAGGGCCAAGGTAGTAGGTCTAATTGCTTTTATTTGTGCTCTATGTGCTGTGTGCATTCTATCCCAGTGTGGAACTATATTTCAAATAAGATTTCTCAATTAAAGTGAAACAACTTAGTCTGGCAAGTTGAGTTTCACAATGATTGTCTGAAGCTTTCCTTCTTAGTGTGAATCTAGTGACACATTATCATAGAACAAATTCATCATTCATTAACTCTAAACCAAATCCACTTTTTCCACTCAGGAGCACTGGCTTTCCAAAACTACCTGTGTGAATTTTTCTACTTAAAGTTCAACAGCATCGTATTAAAAAAGGCTGAATCTCAAATGTGTGTGCCTATGCAAATCCCTGCTGACTTCCAAAATCAACTGCTACCACAGATACCCACTGGGAGACTAGAACACAGCAATACATAACAGGGCCTTAGACAATGTAATCAGCCACCCTGTTCTCTGTGGCAGCTTTCCTGAGTAGCAGAGAGAATGAGAACCCCAGCAGGGATGACAGCCAAATAAGTGAGCCCATGTGATTAAGGTGTTCATAATATTCTTTCTTGTACTTTTATCCTGAATTTTCTCTGCTCATAAATACACCTCTTTGAGTTTTCTTTGTAGCTATATTCAAGGTTGGATTTTCCCTCACACAGCTTTTTCTTCCTATTATAATATGTATCAGAATAGCCCCTCTGCATCTTTTATCCCCTAATGAATTAAAAAAAAATTATGAATAGTTGCTGATACTACCATGGCTCTTATTTTTTTCTTTTTTTAACTAATTTTTCTTTATTCTTTATGAGCATTTTATTTTTAATAATGATCAGGCCATAACTTTCCTTTCACCATGTAAAGCTGAAAAGGAAACAACCAATAAAATTACTTATTTTCAAGAAATGTCTCTCATTTTTTTATGTAAACAATTCAGCAACCTAAAAACATAACTTTGAAACGAGCCGTGTTTTATTTTACTATGGATGCACGAGAAGTAAAAGTCTGTACACAATTCTGAAGAGAGGATTATTCAAAATTTTATCAGTAAAGTGCAGCAGCAGAGGTAACACCTAAAGCTTCTGGAGGAAAGCTTGGCAGCTTCAAAGCTGACCTTCTGGGAGGAAAAGAGATAACTTTGTTTTCAGGAAGTTGGCTAAGTAATATTTTTTTATAGTTCACAACATGTTACTTGCTATTGCTTACCCAGATTCCATGGCATTGAGAAAGGAGTCACTTCATCATTCAAATACTCTCTCTGACTTCTTGTTAATATTTAGACAGACATTATGCTTTATACTTTACACAATTTTTATCAGTTAAATTTTAAAAGTAGAAAAGCAAACTTCTAGAATTTGAAAACAGGAGTCACTAAGGAAATAATAAAACTTAAGGAAGTTCAAGCAAAGGCACTCTGGTTTTAGCTTTTTGTTTGGCTATCATTCACCTCTCATTTATAGAAAAGGGAGAATTAATATTTCATCAATACTTTTTTATAAAGATAAATTTTGAAAAGAGATTAAGAAATCTACTGATGATTTCTAAATCTAGCTATAAGCAGGCCTGTTAAAATACAGGTATTTCATTTATGAAGTGAATTTGCGGAAAGAAAGGATAAATGCCAGCAATAAATAAAATAGTTCTAATTTTACAATGTAAGTAAGTGACATGAAAAAAAAAATAAAATTACTTCTGTTTCCATAGAGAGACAGGTAAGCAAATTTGTCTCCAAAATGTCTTTAGTCTGAATGCCCTTTGGTGTTTGATAACATGATCTCAATACCAAAGCTTCTAGCAAGGTATTCACAATCACAATGGTGAAGCCATCAACCTTTACCTTTACATTTCCAGTTTATTTGTTGGGTCATCCAGGATAACTAGGGGATATGAAATAATCCATCAGTCAAATTTTATTTTTTTATTTATTTGTTTTTATAATTTTCTATACCATGACTGCAATGGTGGAGTTGTGAGTAGGAAAATGCTGTTATGGAACAAGAATGAGGTCCACAGTGGTTATGCTCCTTTGGTCAATGAGTATCAGAGCTAAAATTATGATCCAGTGAGCCTGGTTCTCAGGCCAGGGTGCTTTTCATTTTATAGAACAGTTTGCCTTCTCAGAGGCATAGGCAAAAAATATTTATTAAGTAATAGAATAAGGTAAGAAAGGAGTAAAATTATATACCCTTTCAATCTGATCTCAAATAATAACTCTTCTGTGATGCTTTTCTTGATACTCCTAGGCAAGGCAGACACTTCTCTTTCAAATTTTCAGAATGTATATTATACTGTAACATGTTTTCTTAAATTTATATGCATCACACTAGCCTGTGAGCTATTTCAAATAAAAAAGTAAATCCAACACATCTTTATAATTCCAAAGACTGGCATTTTGAATGAATGCATAAATGCACAAATATATAAATTAATGAATACTACAGCAGAGGAAAAGACAGATACAAATATCTACTGTATGCCCACCATGGACTAAGCTGTGTGATTTACCAGTAATATCTTATTTGTAATATCTTAATTGTTTCTTACAACCAACCTATGAAATTGATATTTCCTTTTAATTATTTATTTTTAATTTCTTAATTTTTAGTTATTATGAGTACATAATACTTGTATATATTTATGGGGTTCATGTGACATTTTGATACAGGCATATAATGTGTAATAATTAAATGAGGGTAATTGGGGTATCCATCACCTCAAGCATTTATCATTTGTGTGTGTGTGTGTGTGTGTTACTGGCATTCCATTTCCACTCTTTTGGTTATTTTAAAATATACAGTAACTTATTATTGACTATATTCACCCAGTTGTGTTATTAGATCTTGTTCATTCTAGCTATATTTTTGTACCCTTTAACCATTCCCACTTTACTCCCCACTCCCTACTACCCTTCCCAGCCTCTGGTAACCATCATGACACTTTCTGTCTCCATGAGATAAATCGTTTTAATTTTTAGCTCCCTCATATGAATGAGAACACATGAAATTTGTCTTTCTGTACTTGGCTTATTTCATTTAACATTAATATTCTCCAATTCCATCCATGTTGTTGCAAATGACAGGATTTCATTCTTTTTATGGCTGAATAAGATTTCATTGTGTATATATACCACATTTCCTTTATCCATTCCTCCATCGGTGGATACTTAGGTTGATTCTAAATCTTGGCTGTTGCGAATAGTGCTGCAACAAACATTGGAGTGCAGATATCTTTTTGATATACTGATTTCCTTTACTTTGGGTATATACCTAGCAGTGGGATTGCTGGGACATATAGTAGTCCTACTTTCAGTTTTTGGAGGAACCTCCATACTGTTTTCTCCATAGTGGTTATACTAATTTATATTCCCAACAATAATGTATAAGACTTCTTTTATCTCCACATCCTCACCAGCATTTGTTATTTTTTGTCTTTTTGATAATTAACCATTCTAACTGGGGTGAGATACTATCTCATTATAGATTTGATTTGCATTTCTCTGATGACTAATGATGTTGAGCATTTTTCATATGCCTATTTACCATTTGTATGTCTTATTTTGAGAAATGTCTATTCAGGTCTTTTGCCCATTTTTAAATCAGTTTTTTTTTCTTGCTATTGAGTTGTTTGAGTTCCTTATATATTTTGGATATTAACCCCTTATAAGATGTATAGTTTAAAAATATTTTCTCCCAGTCTATAGGTTGCCTCTTCACTCTGTTGATTGTTTTTATTGCTTTGCAGAGGCTTTTTAGTTTATCGTAAACTGATTTGTCTATATTTGCTTTTGTTGCCTACACTTTTGAGGTCTTATCCAAAAAAATCATTGCCCTACCCATGTTATAGAGCTTTTCTCCTATGTTTCCTTCTGGCAGTTTCATAGCTTTGGAGTCTTACCTTTAAGTCTTTAATTCATTTTAATTTGATTTTTGTATATAATGAGAGATAAGGATCTAAACTGATTCTTATGTATGTGGACATCTAGTTTTCCCAACATTCTTTATTGAAAAGACTGTCCTTACCTCATTGCATGTTCTTGGCACCTTTGCTAAAAATCAGTTGGCTGTAAATGCTTGGGTGTATTTCTGTGCTCTCTGTTTTGTACCATTGGTCTGTCTTTATGCTAGTACCATGCTGTTTTGATTACTATAGCTTTTTATACATTTTGAAGACAGGTAAAGGGGTTAATAATTAAAAGAGTTAAATCACTCTTTGAAAGTCACACAACCATTGAGCTAGTATTCAACCCCAGGTCTGACAGATTTAAAGCTTATGCATCCATCTTAGACATAATAACTTGGGATAATAATGATGAGCACTAATTCCCTCCCAACCCATGAATTAAGAGCTGTCCATAAAATATGTCCTTTCTTTTTTTACAACAATTCTAAAGAAGTAGGTACTATTGTTAGTGCTATTTTATGCATTATTAAACAGATTTAGAAAGAGTAAGTAACTTGTTTGAAGTCATATACATTGTAAATGCCAAACTAGGATTAGAATACAGGTTTGGGTGACTTTAGAATCAACATACTGAAAAATTGAATGAAATACATAAATGCATCATTGTTGAAAATAAATGAAAAACAACAAAACATGTATGGCAGACACTTTTCCTTCCTTTTCCTCCACTGTACTGCATTCTCTGATAACAGCACAGCTGTGGTAGACAATCACCTGTAGTTGAAAGCTCCCATGTAAAAAGTGCAGGCTTCCTTTTGTCAGAGGGCACAGGAGCCACTTAGCACTGCCCATGCAATCTGTTAAATGAAGAGGACTGAACTCCTTCAGTAGTAAACATTAACTAATTGGGTTCGGAAGTCAACGAATAACAGCTCCCATTGTAGAGTGGTAAAATTCTGAAGCTCACTCTTCATGGTTCTTCATACAGTTACTAGTGGGATTGAGTTAGCACCCCAGAGTGGTAAATTAACATAATTTTGATTGGTTTTTCTTCCTTTACTTTCTCAATTGTTCTATTCCCTCGCTTATACTTCCTCAATAACCTCTCACGTAGACTACTTGCACTCAAGTCCTTATCTCGGTGTTTGCTTTAGGGGAAAAACAAACTAAGGCAATGGATATAACAGAAGGAGAGGTAAAATCATTCTGCATTTAATCAAATATTTTATTTATTTTACTTCAGTGTGGAAATATGGTAGGCACTACAAACTGCTAAAAGTTAGAATATATGTCTATGTGGATATATATACATATAGATGTAAACATATATGACATGGATATTAATACATAAATAAAGACACAGACAGTATTGTATGGTATTGCCTTTTTTCCTTCACTATGAATTCCTGGATTATCTACCTTTTATTATTATTTTTTTTTAATTTCAAAATATTAAGGTGTTATAAATGTTTTTGTCACATGCATAGTTTTTATATGCTTAAGTCACAGTTATAAATGTGTTCATCATCTGAATAGTGTTCATTGTACCTGTTAGGTAGGATTTTACCCTTCTCCTCCTGCCCCTCCCCCCTTGTTGATTTCCAGTGATTTTTACTTCTCTGGTGCCCATGTGTGCACATCAAGTAGTTCCAAATTATTGGAGAGTACATGTGGTGTTTATTTTTCCATTCTTGAGATACTTCACTTGTGATAATGGTCTCCAGTTCCATCCAAATTGCTGCAAAAGACATTAAGTCATTTCTTTTTGTGGCTGACTAGTACTCCATGGTATATAGATACCACATTTTGTTAATTCACTCATGAATTGATAGGCATGTGGATTGATTCCACATCTTTGCAATTGCAAATTGTGCTACAGTAAACATTTGAGTGCAGGTGACTTTTTGATAAAATGACTTCTTTTCTATTGGGTAGATACCCAGTAGTGGGATTGCTGGATTGAATGGCAGATTTACTTTTAGTTCTTTGAGGAATCTCCATACTGTTTTCCACAGAGGTTGTACTGATTTGCAGTTCCACCAACAATGTATAAGCATTCCTTTCTCTCTACATCCATGCTATCATCTGTTGTTTTTTGACATTTTAGTAATAGCCATTATGACGGGGTAAGGTGATATCTCATTGTGGTTTTAATTTGCATTTCTCTGATGACTGGAGACATTGAGCATTTTTTCATACATTTATTGGCCATTTGTCTATCTTCTTTTGGAAAGCTTCTGTTCATGTCTTCTTCCCACTTTTTAATGGAGTTGTTTGTTTTTCTCTTGCTGATTTGTTTGAGTTCTTTTTAGATTCTAGATATTAGCCTTTATCAGATGTATAGTTTGTGAATATTTTATCCCATTCAGTGGGTTGTCTATTTGCTCTGTTGATTATTTCCTTTGCTGTGCAGAAGCTTTTAAATTTAATCAAATCCCATTTATTTATTTTTGTTGTTGCTATAATTGCCTTTGAGATCTCAGTCATAAATTCTTTGCCTAGGTGAATATCTAGAAGAGTTTTTCCTACGTTTTCTTCTAGAATTTTTATGGTTTTCTGGATTATCTACCTTTTACAGTTTTTCCTTTTGTTCAGGGTTAAGAATGAGATTAGAAGTCCTTATTCCTTCACCAATCACCACTTAGATAAAATTTACTATGAAGCCTGTAAGAAATAAATGGACAATATATTATATCTGCTTTGGAGCAGAAGAAGACTTTGCTCAACTATCTGGAAGGAAGAAGTTTTACATGGCTACTAGTAATGGCTTCAATACAAATTGTGTAATCACAGTTACAAAACAAAGCCCATGTCTTCCATCTAACCTTCAGTGGAATAAATTGACTGTCTACTGCTCAATGACCTATTATTCCATTTCCCCCCACCTATTACAACAAAAGAATATAAACCAAAGTCGTATCTTCTTTTAATCACTACAGTGTTTTTCCTTCTAAGCATTCCCCACCCTATCTACCACAAACACACAGACTCAAAGTTTTTTTAGTTATAATGATTTCACATGTTTTTCCACTGTGAGTAGAACCTAGGATATACTTCAAAAAAATTCTAACAAATATTCAGGAATTAACAAAGTATAAAAGCATTATCAACTTTAGTTTTATGGTTTTCATATAAGAGACTTAGTCTACCAAATTAAAAATAGATTTATATCATCATCTCTTCAGAGAAAAATTATGTAAGAATGAGGGTGTTTCTCTGAAGTATGGAATCTGTGACAGCTGGAATTTCTTGAATCAAATTTTTTTAGTCCAAATATTTCAACATTCATGGTTTAGGCTTTGTAATCTCACCAATATTTGAGAAGGTTGAACAAGCCTGCTAGACAGTTTAAGTGACTATAAAATAGTATTCTTTGAAGACTATGGCTCCAGTAATGTTTTATGTCCATCATGCTCTATGACTTTCTCAGAACTTGATTGAGAAAAGGAACCCTGGTTTATCTGTATGAGATTAATAACAACCCAAATTTCATTCTATTTTGATAAAATAGTTTTTTGTTTTGTGGTTGCTTATATGTTTAAACCAGAATGCTAGGGGTCATTCCAAAGTGAAGGGAACCATATCTAAATGGCTATTAATGCAGTTTTTTCATGGCTATTTCTTGGGTCAGTTCAAAATTCAAGGTCATGTTAAAACATGATCAATTTCACATGTGAAAATGAGGAAACTCACGAGAAAATGACATTGGATACTTTGAACTTCAAAGATATTTCTTAACAATTTTGATAAATTAGACAAGAAGGACAGTGATCTTTAGGGAGGATCATGCAAATTATTTCCCACCAATAGCAAATATGTTCCCAGTTGTGAGACATTTTAAAGAGTTTTTCAGGAGAAAACAAGTAGAGTCAAAATTACCTCTTTAGTGTGCTTACAGAAAAATCTTAGGAGGAATATAGCAGAAATTTATATTGAGAGATAGTATTGGACTCAACGTGACACTGGAAGACACAGACATGTGACTTTATGTGGCCATTTTCCCCATTAACATTGTTTACTAAAACCAGCTAAAAAATTTTCTCACAACTAAGTGGCTTGTATTCTTTGGGCAACTATCTTTTAAAAAATCAATAAGGAATAATCTCCTCAGACATTCCTAAGATAGCCAAAGAAAACTCACTTACTTTATGTTATAAATGAAATGTTAAGAAAATACTGTCTAATGATGAAAGAAGGAGGGAGGGAGGCATAGAGGGAGAGTTAGTTTTGATAGCATTTAGTTTTCTTTCCTAATAATATAATCACATTTATGTTTTGTCAATGTGGGTCCTCAATATGAAATATTGTAGATTCTATACTAACACACTGAGGGCATTGTCTAGAAAACACAATGGTTTTAACTCCACTCTCTTTTACCATGCCAGCCTTTTTTCGAAAATAAAGATTCACAATGTGCTATTAGACTCTCCTACATACTGTGAGATTTAAGGGTCTTTATCAATGGATCATTTTAACATAACCATCTTTTTTTCTCATAATTCATCAATATATGTCCTCCACTCCTGTCTTCTCTATCCTGTGCATAGACACCTTTTCCTTCCTCCGTGTGGTTAGTCATGTTTTTGATCCTTGTTGATATGTCTTGCTTCTCTCATATAACTACTTGATACTTCCAGGCACATTCTTTGCTACCTCTTCGATGAAGTCTTCCTTGTCTATATTTCAGCCCATAGCAATCTACAATGCCAATGACATATTTATTTTACAAATGAAAACATGTGCTTTATATAATTTAGTTCTTTCTTAAGAGAGAATAGTAGCATGCTGCTGTGGAAAGAATATTTGATATGCAATACTATTTTTAGTATACCTATGTTCTAATTCTCAATAGTCACATATATAAAATGAAGACAATGATATCTAATATGGTTCTTGATAGATTTATAGAAATCCTTGAAATATAAGAAAAATTAAGACATTTATGCAACTGTAATTTTTTAAAAATACTTTATGTATGCACTTCTCATCTTAAGTTCTAAGAGAATAGATATGTACTAGTATATATTTGTTGAAACTTCCGCAGCAATTTGAAAGAAATACACAATAATAGTTAACATTAATGAAGTGATTTTATATGCCAGGCACTAAGTGCTTGGCACACATCACCTCATTTAATTTCTTATCATCTTTATTTTGCTGTAAGGAGGCTGAGTTTCAGGGAGTAAAAAACTTGCCTAAGTCCACACATGTAGTTAGCAGATTGGGGGATTCCAACCTAAGGTGTTCTGAGTTCAAAACTCATCCTTGTCGCACTTCTAAAGATGAGGAAAAAAATTCTTAGGAAAAAATGGACGGTTTTGTAGGTGACACTTCTATGGACTGAAAATGTCTAAGTCTCTGACTCTCTGAGCTCAAGTAAATTGCCAAAACTGGAAAAACAACTCAATTGTGGCTGTGCACAATAACAGATGGACATGTAAACCTAGCATTTAGCCCAAACTCCGGGTCTCCATAAACATTAATTTTTCTGTTTACAAAAGCCTGCCCAAAAGAGCAATTTGCTTTTCATTTGCATGGCCACAACTGTTCAATTAACACCTAACCAGGCAGCAAATTTAGATGATAAGGTGAGTGGGAAGGTTGCCATGCTCAAAATAGATAATCAATTAGTAGACGATTACAGCGATTGTTAAAAAATGACATTATAAACAATAAGAACTGTGGAGTTAAATTTAGTAAAGGCTGAAGCTGGACATGTTGTAGGTCTCTATTTCTTTCTTGTCAGTTATTGGTGCTTTATTTTGTTCTTTTGGCGGTGTCATGTTTCCCCAATTACTCATGATCCTGTGGGCTTCCATTTGTATCAGTGCATTTAAAGAAGTAGGCACCTATTTCAGTTTTTTATAGACTGGCTTCTGCAGGGAAAACCCTTCATGAGTCAGACCATACAGAGATTCTGGATGGACCATTTGAGAGGGTTCGTGGGTGAGCTTGGTGCTGGAATCCTTGGGTTGGCTGGCTTGGTGTCTGGGCCAGCAGATGGGCAGGCCTGGCATCAGCTTTCACAGGGTTGCCTGAGTTCACTGGGACTAGTGTGGAACTTGAGTCCAGTGGGGTATGTCTGGATCCTGTGTCTAGGCCAAGTGCTAGGGTCCACTGGAGTGGGCCTATTGCCTGAGTCTCTGGGAGTAAGTCTGGAGCCTGGGTCCATGGTGATGGGCCTAGAGCCTGTGGCCACCGGGTCATGCTTAAAACCTGGTTCCATGTGGGTGGCCTGCTACTTGGGTGGATCTTGATCCTGAGTCTGCACAGTCTGCCCTAATTCTGAGATGTCCTGTAACCTGATCCATGGGGATGATTCTGGATCCAGGGTCCACAGGTACTAGCTTGGTGCTGAATCCATTATAGAGATCTTCACCAAGACACAGTGTGATGAAACTCTCTAAAGTCAAAAACAAAGGGAGAATTTTAAAATTAGCAAGAGAAAAGAAACTTGTCACATATGAGAGAACTTCCATGTCAGCAGGTTTCTCAGAAAAAAATGCTACAGACCAGGAGTCAGTGAAACGATGTGTTCAAAATGCTGTATTTCTCTGAGCAACAAGGATGTAGGAATTCATGTTTCTTATTTTTTGTTCATTATTTTGATAATTCAACTTGAACTTTCCTTTTTTAAAAAAAGAGCTCATTTCCAGAGATTCTTTATTTTATTAGAGACCTGTCCTGGGTAGTGTGAGTTTATAGACAAAGAGAGAGATTACTTGTTTAAAATAACAACTCCTTAATCCTCCGCAGCACTCATAATTTTATTACCAAAACATCTTCATTTTCTTCAAGATTATTTGTCTGGTAATAATTACTGTTCTGGTTATCTGTTACTGCATAAATAAATCACAGTTATTATTGCATGAAACTGCAATGTGGACAAGTTAAGCAGGGAAAGTTCATTTCTTTTCTAGATAGTATCAGCAGGGGCCATGCAACTGGGAATTTGGGGATCCACTTCACACACTCACATGGGGTGCAAGCTGGTACTGGCTATTGTTTACAAGCTCAGCTCAGGCTGAGAGCAGAGGGTGCTTGGTTCCTTTCCACCTGGGTCTTGCTATGCAGTAGTCTCTACAGACTGCAATATCACAAATTTGTGCTGGAGTACCAAGAGCAACTATTCCAAGCAACAGGAAGTGGCACTGCCAGTTTCTTAAGGCCTTGGCCCAGAATCTGGCAAAGCATCAACTCCAGTATATTTTGTTGCTCAAACAGTCACAGAGATCAGGTGTAATGGGATGGTATATGAACCCCATTTCTTGATGGGAGGAGTATCAGAGAATTTCTAGGTCAGGATTTAAAATGACTAAAATGATTTCCATTTCTTCCATGAATGATTTACTCACTCCCTTCCAAGACCTCCCCAAAGTCTTGTTACTAGAGCAACAAGTTAAGTCTTGAGGTACAGAATTTCATTATCCCAAACATGTCAGGTACAGATGAGAGCCCCTGAATTTAGTTCTTTGGGTATAGCACCTCAAGCTGCCTTCTTGATCTGAAGACCTGTGAACTAAGGAGATAAGTGATCTGTACCATCTCTCCCCATAGTCAACATAAAACAATAGGGCAGTATTGTATAACTCAAAGAGACATTCTAACTCAAATAGGGAAAAACAAAATGCACTTAGTAGTCATTGGTCTGTAGTAATTCTGAAATCCAGCCAATCTTAATCCTAATCCTTGATTAGGTCAAATGCTATTTTTTGAGAATGATTCTCCACAGCTCTTGGATCTGTCCTCTGGAGTCTTGGTTTCATCCTCTAAATTATTCCTTTTCCATAAAATATAGTCTATATTTCAAGCTGAGTATTGTTTAAAGGAGAGAGATATCCTTAGAATATTCACAAATTCAAAGAAAATTCTCTATTGTTTAATGGACAGGTACACTCAAAGGATACTTTATCTGACTGAAAGTTTCTATGAGGCACCATTTTAGATCTTTCTGAGGTTTTAGCAAAGGATCTTATTGTCTCGCCATGAATTTTATCTTGGCTTAAGACACTTTCTTACTTTGAGAATATTCTGTCATCTGAAAAGTCTTTGAATGTGAAGAGTTTTATTTTTGGGCCTAGTGATCCCTGTCTCCTTTATATTTCACAAGTGATTCTTTAACTTATTTCTCTCTTCCTCCATTTTATCATAGACAGCAGGAAGATTCTAGGAGACAATTGCAATACTGTGCCTGGAAGTCTTCTCATAATTAGGTAAATTTTCTGTATTGCACATTACTGCAGGTGAAACAGTTTTGCTAAATTTCTGCTGCTATATAAGGATCTTTTTTTTTCTAATTTTCAATAATATTTCCTTGCTTTTCTTTAGGTCCTCAATGACAACCTTCTCAAGGCCCTTTAGCCTTCTATTAGAAATCTTACACAATCTCTGGGCTTCTTTTAGTAACTCTCATCAAGGCATTTCCAATATGCACCCACTATCTAGTCCTGAATAAATTGACACATATTTCAGATTTTTGTTAAATACCCCTTGCCTGGACTCACATATGGATACCAAAGTATCTTTTGATTATCTACTGCTACATTAAAAGAAACAATAAAAAACCCTCAAAACTTTAGTGGCTTAAAACAACCACAATCGTATATTTAGCTCATATGTATTTGGGTAGGGGTTGTCAGGGAAGGCTTGTGTCTGCTCCAGGAGCTGTCATTTGGGCCAGCTTGAGAAGAACTGAAAATTCACGTCTTAGATGGTTCTCTCACATGGTCGCCACGTTGATGATGGTGATTGTTTATCTAGGAGCTCAGCTGAGGCAGAGGACTCCATGTGGGCTTTTTCATGGAGGCCTCTCCATGGGCTGCTTGGAATTGCATATAGCACAGTGACTGGGTGTTAGGAGTGAGCATTTCAAGGAACAACAAGTAGAAACTTCAAATATTTTAGAGCCTGGCCCTAGACTTGAAAATTGGCATGGTGTCACTTCTGAATTCTCTTGATCAAATAGTGGCAGAGGGAGGAGTGTCAAAAATTTGGGACCACGATTAAAAAATTCTATAATCATAAAAAGAAGAAAACTGAAGATAAGTAAATGAATAAAAAGAGAAGTTTTATGTGTACCTTAGATCACTTATTCTCTGTCACTATCTGAGCCATTCCTGGATAAATGTGCTGAAGGATAGATAAAAGTGACAAAAAACCTCACCTATACGAAACGAGGGAATAGAAAAGGAGCTAAATTTTTAATATTTCTATCAATGCTCCTTATTATTTACATTGTCCTTCAGAACTCTGATAATAAAGCTCAGTATAGCTTGAAATACAGTTGTTAAAAAACTAACTCATCATCAACTACTGGTTTGTAAGTCAATGAAGTGTAGATAATTCTCATTCTTGATACGGTTCTATGAAGTTCTTTTTAAAATACTTATTTATAAAAGTATACTAACACTGTTAGTATCTTGGTCGGTCACAAAGGCATTATGAACACAAGAGTAGTATCTCAGCTGTACAATTTCTTTGGTTTTCTTAAGCATTTATTTTCTCATCACAAGTGCAATTATATTTCTTTTATGTGTATTTCCTATGGTGTTTAGTAATATTTTTTAACATTGATAAATATCAATCAAGGTCATGTGTATTGATATATCTTAACTATAGTCACAGAAGTTGAGGATTTTCAGTTTCCCATAGCCTCACTGAAATATCGATTCAATAACACGTCTATTATAGTATAGAATCAGATATTATTCATCTTACCTCATCCAAAGCTAAAACATTGCAAATTAAATCAATAACTGCTGTAATTGTCATTGCATCTAAGTTGCTTATTGAAAGAAATAAAATGACCTGGTTTGCAAGTCAACTTTCATTGTAACCTTTTAAAATTTCAGGTTTTGACTGGGATTTTTGGCCCTAGGACTGATGCTACTTTCAGTAGGTTCATTTGTAGTTGCTTAGGCCACTGCTAATGAATGAAAATCTCTCTTGTCTTTTCCTCCCTTTCAACCAGTTCATTAACTAATTAGAAGGAGGAATGATATATTTTGCCTTCATCTGAATTATCATAGAACCAGGATTTAAGGGATTTATGGCATTAGTAGGGCCAACACATAAGTAAACTTTAAATTTGGGAGACATGATTTTAATCTTAGAAGGAAGTTTATATGTTGTTGTGTAGATGGCAATGATGATTATTACAAGCATAAAATAATATTCTTTCTCCTCAGGATTGTGTTTTGCAGAAATCACAGGGCATTTTTTTAGCTATGGTTTTTTTCATCCTTTCTGTATTTTGGGCAAATTATTAAATACTTGAATTTATTCATCACAATACAGAGTAACAATATTAAATAAAATTCAAAACGATTATAAATGAGGCAGAAATGATTTCAAGAAAACAACTATTTTTTAAGTTTCACTATGTATTTTCACTCTAGAGCCTACCAAAGATCTGCCTGGCCGTTAATAGATGCCAATATGCGTTTTTGATCAACTGAATGGATCAATAGTTATCACTGTCTTTACTTGCTTATTCTTCCACACTCTGCTGATTCAGTAGAAATGTTACTGCCCTGACTTTATTATCTTAAAATATTAATAGGCAAAGTTCTTATCTATAGTCATAAACATGTGTTCCTTCCGGTATTAACTGAACTCATGCTTTGTTTCTTTCTTTAACTTAATGTTTGGTCTGAAGGAAATTGCCATAAAAACTTGTGTCTTGTAGTTATAGTTTAAAAGATATTGCACATTTATAAAATATACCAGCATAACTCTGAGTTGTTCACAACAACCCAGAGCAATGTGGCACAATGGCTGAAGAATTATTGCCTAGGAAATATCTCAATAAATGCCAAGATGTCAGGGAAAAATTCTTCCATTCCACTAGACTAAATATTTTCCAAGTACAGATTGAATAGAATTATTTTCTCAAATATAGAAGTTTCTCTTTATCTCTTATAGAGTTTGTTGTCCATCACTTCAACTACATTTGCCAATATCCTAAGCTCCATTGTCCTTGCAAGCCTATTAAAACATCAATTCCTGGAAGGGAGCACATATAGATATTCTCCTTGCCTGAAGCCAGGTTGGATGAACCAGACATTTTTAAATGGTCACTTCTGATGTTTTTAAAAGTTGTAAGTCAAAGACTCCTCCTAGTATTGTTATGTAGACATTGCTATTTGGGCTGCCTTTTGCATTTATAATTCTGGTATCCACAAATGAAGTAAATGTACCATTTGTAGAACTGCCTTTTATCAAGGTACATTTCTTTTCATATGTGTTTATTTATTATATTTCTCACAATATGACATGATATACAGTGTAAATATTGATTAGATAGCAAATTTCACTTAGATTCTCTCCCCCACCCCCAAACACTTAGCAATATTAATTCTAGATTTTCTAGTAATTCTGGTAACTGGTTAAATTTGTTGGAGGTGACTTCTTTAGGTTAATGCAAAATGAAGAAATGTGCAAACATTCATTTCAATTTTTTGAGTTGCAGTCATCTTTATATATTTGAGTTCTTATAGCATTTATTTATTTAAATGTTTATTTATTTATTTATATTTGCCCTTTGAAAGCATTATCTCCTATGCCCAAAGTTTTACCCTACCTTATATTTGCTTCATTGTTTACTCTGCTATTTGTCATGAAAATGTAATATATTAATATTTTTTACACAGCTTTAGCTTGAAGAATGCTTTCATTTTAGGAAATGTAGAAATAGTTTTGCTAAAAGTATAACACTTCCTTCTTACACTTTCACTATTTTTTAAATTCATGAAGTCTTCATATGCTGAGGTGCTGATGCACTTCTCAATTAAATTCTTAACATTAAAATTTTGTTGGATATACTAATTTTCTAATAAATGATATTTTTACTCATGGATAACAGTGCTTAATTATTAGAGACGAAACTATAAATATTTTTAATGGAGAAAAACGATCATTTCCCACAACTTGTTTGGTCCTATTGATTGATTTATTTCATTTAACAAACACTCATCTAGCACTTATTATATGCTAGACCTCATATCAGCACTTTATAAATGTTAACTTAGTAACCTTCACAGCAATCCCATGAGGTAGATGCTACTTTATACCCATTTTATAGATGAGGTTACTGAGTAAGAGGGTTTGAATAACTTGCTAAAGGTTCACACAGCTAATAAGCATTGGAACTTAGATTCACATGCATACTTTTCCTATGTACTATCAATATACTTTCCCTTCCACCCTATAAATCATTTTTATGACCAAGTCCTCACTGAATCTGTCTTTTATATGCCTGTAAGATATGAATTTGTGAAATGAATTATGAATATGAAATATGAATATCAGTTCAATATTGAATGTATAGTATACTATTTGAATTTTATCTCATAAAAGGTATTATGTTTCTAATATATCATGTGTAAAGAAAAAACCTTAG
Source organism: Indri indri (assembly GCA_004363605.1). Lineage (NCBI taxonomy): Eukaryota > Metazoa > Chordata > Mammalia > Primates > Indriidae > Indri > Indri indri. Next base: position 17,117 of record RJWJ010031211.1, read on the forward strand.
GAATTTGAAAACCAAAGTTATTTTCAATTACATGAGATTTTCTGTCCTGTATATTCTTCTCCCCTAAATGAAGACGGGTAGTAGCTGAGATTCATTTCTGTTGATCATTTCACTCTTTCAGAAAAATTTCTTCAGGGGAAATTATAATTTCATCTGAGTAGATGTGGGTATACAATCCTGTTTTTCATGGAAATTTTGTTTCTCATCAAAACTATTAACAAAAGAAAATGCACTATTTTAGCTGATCTTATACTGAAAATTTTTTGTTGTTTTACAATGTGTCTCTGTCTATGTTTTTTAAAGTTTTTATTTTGGAAAAGTAATTTTGAAGAATTTCAAGTGCTATACTAAAATCAATTTTGTGTTTGATTAATGTGACAACAACAAAACCCAACCCAACCAATAGAGAAGTGTGCTATAAATAAACCATGGCCACATTATCATTTTCATTATAAGTCTGATGAAATATTGTCTTAAGGAGAGATACACTACTGACAGCAGTGAAAAACAAGACATCAGAAATTCTATTTAAGTGCAGGTGGCAGTGTTATTTACTGCCCTCCACTCATGTTACCGCCAGGCTCCTTAAATTTACACGGAGGGAATATATCCTCTCAGCTTGTGACAGCTGGAGGGGAAATCACACTAGTGGAAACACATTCTCATAAATGGCTAAAGAAGCCTTGCTTTTCTTCTGCTGGCCAAATTGTATATAATTGGAAAGGCAGAGAACACCAATGATTATGACAAAAGAAAAAATTTAAAAATTTAAAATTCCAAACAAGCATTCTTTTTCAATTTTTGCTTTCTAAATAAAATTTTACCTCTCTTCTCATCATTTTTCCTTTCTTAAGGTTAAAACCATCACCACCACCACAACAGCAAAACTAGCCCAAATCAAATTATCCATTACGACCTTACTTTCTGATATTTTCTTATCTTTATCAGTTATATTCCTTAGCCCAAACTTAAATTTAGGGTTCTTCCCCATTTTATAAAACTCGGTCCCCTCATCCTTCTTGCTTGGCTAGTAACTTTTGTCCTCTAATTGTATCTTAGTAATACTTTGTGATGCTAGATTCTCCACAGCAATTTGGAAAAATAGGTAGCCTGCAGAGAAGGTGGTTATCATGGGGGGTTTTCTGAACAATTTCTCAAATAAAAGATAGCAAAAAGACTTTTTGTACACAAAGAAGCAATTGTTCTGCTATTTGTCTTAGAGAAGGACCCCAGGAGGTATTAAAACATGCTATGTCCATTTGAGCTATAAACTTTACCTAGAGATATAGAATCTGAGCATATGCATAAGATAGCAAATCCTCTGCAAGGAGAGCAACTGTACAGCCTATTGCTATGAAGTGGATCCTGGAAGTGAGTATCACTGTGGAGCATCAGAAAGAGTTGATGACTAAGTGGCAGAATAATTTCATACTTGGGGTGCCTAAGATCTGACAATGCCCAAGATAAAACTCTGAGCTGTAGGGGCAGAGGTGGCATTTAAACTCTCTGGGGCTGAGCTTTCTTACCTGTGCAACCAGATTGGATTAGAGTAGTTAGAGCAGTGGTTCTCAACTTTAATGGGCCATCAGAATCTCCAAGAGGGCTTTTGAAATAGATTGTTAGTCTCACTCCGAGAGTTTCTGACTCAGTAGATCTGGGCTGGGGCCTGAGGCTTTGCATTTTTACCAAGTTCCCTGGTGGTACTGCTGCTGCTGGGCCAGGAACAACCTTTGAGAAGCACTGGATTAGAGTTATTTTCCCAGAGTGTTGTTCAATGGACCCTCTTCCAAAGATCCTCTGGGAAAACAAACCAACCAACCAAAGGAAAAAAGTAAATTTTATGTGGTTATAAAATCTATTAAATTCTGAATAAAAGTGATTTATTTTTGCATAATTTGTCAGGTAAATTAATGTGCTAATTTTAATTTTATAAATTTATTAAACTTTAATCTCAAGATGTAATATATAATATTAGTGTTTTTTAAACCTTTTGACTATCAAATTTTTTCTCAGGACCCTCTGTTTGTATCCTCCAGATCTAACATTTTATAAAACACTCTTGAGAGTGTACTTGAAAAGATGGTTATAAGGTCATTTTTAGCTCCTGCAATCTATAAGACTCAGAATTTACTTATAGTCTTGGAGGATGTCTGATAAATGACATTATGAGAATAAGCAGGAAATTGCAAACTCTCTCAAGGGAGCACCTAATTCTGTTATTTCAGTGAGTACTCACTAATTGCTGACTGATAG